>OY726519.1:123093939-123400916 GCA_963383655.1 Bathymodiolus septemdierum | reverse complement strand
TGTAGAGCATCATGCAACTATTTAGGACCTATTTATTACATGTATGTGGAGCATCATGTAACTATTTAGGACCTATTTATTACATGTATGTAGAGCATCATGTAACTATTTAGGACCTATTTATTACATGTATGTAGAGCATCATGCAACTATTTAGACCTATTTATTACATGTATGTAGAGCATCATGTAACTATTTAGGACCTATTTATTACATGTATGTGGAGCATCATGTAACTATTTAGGACCTATTTATTACATGTATGTAGAGCATCATGTAACTATTTAGGACCTATTTATTACATGTATGTGAGCATCATGTAACTATTTAGGACCTATTTATTACATGTATGTAGGAGCATCATGTAACTATTTAGGACCTATTTATTACATGTATGTAGAGCATCATGTAACTATTTAGGACCTATTTATTACATGTATGTAGAGCATCATGCAACTATTTAGGACCTATTTATTACATGTATGTAGAGCATCATGTAACTATTTAGGACCTATTTATTACATGTATGTAGAGCATCATGTAACTATTTAGGACCTATTTATTACATGTATGTGGAGCATCATGTAACTATTTAGGACCTATTTATTACATGTATGTGGAGCATCATGTAACTATTTAGGACCTATTTATTACATGTATGTGGAGCATCATGTAACTATTTAGGACCTATTTATTACATGTATGTAGAGCATCATGTAACTATTTAGGACCTATTTATTACATGTATGTGGAGCATCATGTAACTATTTAGGACCTATTTATTACATGTATGTAGAGCATCATGTAACTATTTAGGACCTATTTATTACATGTATGTGGAGCATCATGTAACTATTTAGGACCTATTTATTACATGTATGTAGAGCATCATGTAACTATTTAGGACCTATTTATTACATGTATGTGGAGCATCATGTAACTATTTAGGACCTATTTATTACATGTATGTGGAGCATCATGTAACTATTTAGGACCTATTTATTACATGTATGTAGAGCATCATGAGTGAACTATTTAGGACCTATTTATTACATGTATGTGGAGCATCATGTAACTATTTAGGACCTATTTATTACATGTATGTGAGCATCATGTAACTATTTAGGACCTATTTATTACATGTATGTGGAGCATCATGTAACTATTTAGGACCTATTTATTACATGTATGTAGAGCATCATGTAACTAATTAGGACCTATTTATTACATGTATGTGGAGCATCATGTAACTATTTAGACCTATTTATTACATGTATGTGGAGCATCATGTAACTATTTAGGACCTATTTATTACATGTATGTAGAGCATCATGTAACTATTTAAGACCTATTTATTACATGTATGTAGAGCATCATGTAACTATTTAGGACCTATTTATTACATGTATGTAGAGCATCATGTAACTATTTAGGACCTATTTATTACATGTATGTAGAGCATCATGTAACTATTTAGAACCTATTTATTACATGTATGTAGAGCATCATGCAACTATTTAGGATCTATTTATTACATGTATGTAGAGCATCATGTAACTATTTAGGACCTATTTATTACATGTATGTGGAGCATCATGTAACTATTTAGGACCTATTTATTACATGTATGTAGAGCATCATGTAACTATTTAAGACCTATTTATTACATGTATGTAGAGCATCATGTTACTATTTAGGACCTATTTATTACATGTATGTAGAGCATCATGTAACTATTTAGGACCTATTTATTACATGTATGTAGAGCATCATGTAACTATTTAGAACCTATTTATTACATGTATGTAGAGCATCATGCAACTATTTAGGACCTATTTATTACATGTATGTGGAGCATCATGTAACTATTTAGGACCTATTTATTACATGTATGTAGAGCATCATGCAACTATTTAGGACCTATTTATTACATGTATGTAGAGCATCATGTAACTATTTAGGACCTATTTATTACATGTCTGTAGAGTATCATGTAACTATTTAGGACCTATTTATTACATGTATGTAGAGCATCATGCAACTATTTAGGACCTATTTATTACATGTATGTAGCGCATCATGCAACTATTTAGGACCTATTTATTACATGTATGTGGAGCATCATGTAACTATTTAGAACCTATTTATTACATGTATGTAGAGCATAATGTAACTATTTAGGACCTATTTATTACATGTATGTAGAGCATCATGTAACTATTTAGGAGCTATTTATTACATGTATGTGGAGCATCATGTAACTATTTAGGACCTATTTATTACATGTATGTGGAGCATCATGTAACTATTTAGGACCTATTTATTACATGTATGTGGAGCATCATGTAACTATTTAGGACCTATTTATTACATGTATGTGGAGCATCATGTAACTATTTAGGACCTATTTATTACATGTATGTAGAGCATCATGAACTATTTAGGACCTATTTATTACATGTATGTGGAGCATCATGTAACTATTTAGGACCTATTTATTACATGTATGTAGAGCATCATGTAACTAATTAGGACCTATTTATTACATGTATGTGGAGCATCATGTAACTATTTAGAACCTATTTATTACATGTATGTGGAGCATCATGTAACTATTTAGGACCTATTTATTACATGTATGTAGAGCATCATGTAACTATTTAAGACCTATTTATTACATGTATGTAGAGCATCATGTAACTATTTAGGACCTATTTATTACATGTATGTAGAGCATCATGCAACTATTTAGGACCTATTTATTACATGTATATGGAGCATCATGTAACTATTTAGAACCTATTTATTACATGTATGTGGAGGATCATGTAACTATTTAGGACCTATTTATTACATGTATGTGGAGCATCATGTAACTATTTAGGACCTATTTATTACATGTATGTGGAGCATCATATAACTATTTAGGATCTGTTTATTACATGTATGTAGAGCATCATGTAACTATTTAGAACCTATTTATTACATGTATGTGGAGCATCATGTAACTATTTAGGACCTATTTATTACATGTATGTGGAGCATCATATAACTATTTAGGATCTATTTATTACATGTATGTAGAGCATCATGTAACTATTTAGAACCTATTTATTACATGTATGTGGAGCATCATGTAACTATTTAGGACCTATTTATTACATGTATGTAGAGCATCATGTAACTATTTAGAACCTATTTATTACATGTATGTGGAGCATCATGTAACTATTTAGGACCTATTTATTACATGTATGTAGAGCATCATGCAACTATTTAGGACCTATTTATTACATGTATGTAGAGCATCATGCAACTATTTAGGACCTATTTATTACATGTATGTAGAGTATCATGTAACTATTTAGGACCGATTTATTACATGTATGTAGAGCATCATGCAACTATTTAGGACCTATTTATTACATGTATGTAGCGCATCATGCAACTATTTAGGACCTATTCATTACATGTATGTGGAGCATCATGTAACTATTTAGAACCTATTTATTACATGTATGTAGAGCATAATGTAACTATTTAGGACCTATTTATTACATGTATGTAGAGCATCATGTAACTATTTAGGAGCTATTTATTACATGTATGTGGAGCATCATGTAACTATTTAGGACCTATTTATTACATGTATGTGGAGCATCATGTAACTATTTAGGACCTATTTATTACATGTATGTGGAGCATCATGTAACTATTTAGGACCTATTTATTACATGTATGTGGAGCATCATGTAACTATTTAGGACCTATTTATTACATGTATGTAGAGCATCATGAACTATTTAGGACCTATTTATTACATGTATGTGGAGCATCATGTAACTATTTAGGACCTATTTATTAGATGTATGTAGAGCATCATGTAACTAATTAAGACCTATTTATTACATGTATGTGGAGCATCATGTAACTATTTAGAACCTATTTATTACATGTATGTGGAGCATCATGTAACTATTTAGAACCTATTTATTACATGTATGTAGAGCATCATGTAACTATTTAAGACCTATTTATTACATGTATGTAGAGCATCATGTAACTATTTAGAACCTATTTATTACATGTATGTAGAGCATCATGCAACTATTTAGGACCTATTTATTACATGTATGTGGAGCATCATGTAACTATTTAGAACCTATTTATTACATGTATGTGGAGCATCATGTAACTATTTAGGACCTATTTATTACATGTATGTGGAGCATCATGTAACTATTTAGGACCTATTTATTACATGTATGTGGAGCATCATATAACTATTTAGGATCTATTTATTACATGTATGTAGAGCATCATGTAACTATTTAGGACCTATTTATTACATGTATGTGGAGCATCATGTAACTATTTATGACCTATTTATTACATGTATGTGGAGCATCATATAACTATTTAGGATCTATTTATTACATGTATGTAGAGCATCATGTAACTATTTAGAACCTATTTATTACATGTATGTGGAGCATCATGTAACTATTTAGGACCTATTTATTACATGTATGTAGAGCATCATGTAACTATTTAAGACCTATTTATTACATGTATGTAGAGCATCATGTAACTATTTAGAACCTATTTATTACATGTATGTGGAGCATCATGTAACTATTTAGGACCTATTTATTACATGTATGTAGAGCATCATGTAACTATTTAGAACCTATTTATTACATGTATGTGGAGCATCATGTAACTATTTAGGACCTATTTATTACATGTATGTAGAGCATCATGCAACTATTTAGGACCTATTTATTACATGTATGTAGAGCATCATGCAACTATTTAGGACCTATTTATTACATGTATGTAGAGTATCATGTAACTATTTAGGACCGATTTATTACATGTATGTAGAGCATCATGCAACTATTTAGGACCTATTTATTACATGTATGTAGCGCATCATGCAACTATTTAGGACCTATTTATTACATGTATGTGGAGCATCATGTAACTATTTAGGATCTATTTATTACATGTATGTAGAGCATCATGTAACTATTTAGGACCTATTTATTACATGTATTTGGAGCATCATGTAACTATTTAGAACCTATTTATTACATGTATGTGGAGCATCATGTAACTATTTAGGACCTATTTATTACATGTATGTGGAGCATCATGTAACTATTTAGGACCTATTTATTACATGTATGTGGAGCATCATATAACTATTTAGGATCTATTTATTACATGTATGTAGAGCATCATGTAACTATTTAGGACCTATTTATTACATGTATGTGGAGCATCATGTAACTATTTAGGACCTATTTATTACATGTATGTGGAGCATCATATAACTATTTAGGATCTATTTATTACATGTATGTAGAGCATCATGTAACTATTTAGAACCTATTTATTACATGTATGTGGAGCATCATGTAACTATTTAGGACCTATTTATTACATGTATGTAGAGCATCATGTAACTATTTAAGACCTATTTATTACATGTATGTAGAGCATCATGTAACTATTTAGAACCTATTTATTACATGTATGTGGAGCATCATGTAACTATTTAGGACCTATTTATTACATGTATGTAGAGCATCATGTAACTATTTAGAACCTATTTATTACATGTATGTGGAGCATCATGTAACTATTTAGGACCTATTTATTACATGTATGTAGAGCATCATGCAACTATTTAGGACCTATTTATTACATGTATGTAGAGCATCATGCAACTATTTAGGACCTATTTATTACATGTATGTAGAGTATCATGTAACTATTTAGGACCGATTTATTACATGTATGTAGAGCATCATGCAACTATTTAGGACCTATTTATTACATGTATGTAGCGCATCATGCAACTATTTAGGACCTATTTATTACATGTATGTGGAGCATCATGTAACTATTTAGAACCTATTTATTACATGTATGTAGAGCATAATGTAACTATTAGGACCTATTTATTACATGTATGTAGAGCATCATGTAACTATTTAGGAGCTATTTATTACATGTATGTGGAGCATCATGTAACTATTTAGGACCTATTTATTACATGTATGTGGAGCATCATGTAACTATTTAGGACCTATTTATTACATGTATGTGGAGCATCATGTAACCATTTAGGACCTATTTATTACATGTATGTGGAGCATCATGTAACTATTTAGGACCTATTTATTACATGTATGTAGAGCATCATGAACTATTTAGGACCTATTTATTACATGTATGTGGAGCATCATGTAACTATTTAGGACCTATTTATTACATGTATGTAGAGCATCATGTAACTAATTAAGACCTATTTATTACATGTATGTGGAGCATCATGTAACTATTTAGAACCTATTTATTACATGTATGTGGAGCATCATGTAACTATTTAGGACCTATTTATTACATGTATGTAGAGCATCATGTAACTATTTAAGACCTATTTATTACATGTATGTAGAGCATCATGTAACTATTTAGAACCTATTTATTACATGTATGTAGAGCATCATGCAACTATTTAGGACCTATTTATTACATGTATGTGGAGCATCATGTAACTATTTAGAACCTATTTATTACATGTATGTGGAGCATCATGTAACTATTTAGGACCTATTTATTACATGTATGTGGAGCATCATGTAACTATTTAGGACCTATTTATTACATGTATGTGGAGCATCATATAACTATTTAGGATCTATTTATTACATGTATGTAGAGCATCATGTAACTATTTAGGACCTATTTATTACATGTATGTGGAGCATCATGTAACTATTTAGGACCTATTTATTACATGTATGTGGAGCATCATATAACTATTTAAGATCTATTTATTACATGTATGTAGAGCATCATGTAACTATTTAGAACCTATTTATTACATGTATGTGGAGCATCATGTAACTATTTAGGACCTATTTATTACATGTATGTAGAGCATCATGTAACTATTTAAGACCTATTTATTACATGTATGTAGAGCATCATGTAACTATTTAGAACCTATTATTACATGTATGTAGAGCATCATGCAACTATTTAGGACCTATTTATTACATGTATGTGGAGCATCATGTAACTATTTAGAACCTATTTATTACATGTATGTGGAGCATCATGTAACTATTTAGGACCTATTTATTACATGTATGTGGAGCATCATGTAACTATTTAGGACCTATTTATTACATGTATGTGGAGCATCATATAACTATTGAGGATCTATTTATTACATGTATGTAGAGCATCATGTAACTATTTAGGACCTATTTATTACATGTATGTGGAGCATCATGTAACTATTTAGGACCTATTTATTACATGTATGTAGAGCATCATGTAACTATTTAAGACCTATTTATTACATGTATGTAGAGCATCATGTTACTATTTAGGACCTATTTATTACATGTATGTAGAGCATCATGTAACTATTTAGGACCTATTTATTACATGTATGTAGAGCATCATGTAACTATTTAGGACCTATTTATTACATGTATGTAGAGCATCATGCAACTATTTAGGACCTATTTATTACATGTATGTGGAGCATCATGTAACTATTTAGGACCTATTTATTACATGTATGTGGAGCATCATGTAACTATTTAGGACCTATTTATTACATGTATGTAGAGCATCATATAACTATTTAGGACCTATTTATTACATGTATGTAGAGCATCATATAACTATTTAGGACCTATTTATTACATGTATGTAGAGCATCATGTAATTATCCTATCACAAATCTCCGGGTACTCCAAGTTTCCTCCACTAATAAAAGTGACCGCCACGATATAAGTGAAATATTGTAGAAAGTGGCGTTAAACACCATAAACCTAACCCTATCACATGTCAGAGATCATCTTACTAATGTGACGATGGTCACAAACTAATGTCGCAAGTCAAGTGATAGGTATGATTAATTGATTATGCTTCCTAATGGGAATAAATAATATAGTTCAATTACTTAACCCAAAGAGAATTACAAATAGTCTGTTTTCACGTGACGTCACTAATCCGGAAATCGGCCATATTGGCGATATTGATTTTCTAAGTTAATGTTTACCTGTGGAGCTTTGGGCATTTAAATGTAAATTAAGATGGTTAACTATTGTCGAGTCCTAGGTTGTCACAATAGATCGGATCGGGAGACACATTTACAATATTATAGGCTGCCTAAGGTGATAAAAAATCAAGTAAATACATATTCATGAAAATGAAATAAAATGTACTGATAATTGTCATACGTATTATTATTATTGTTTTTAATGTACTTCTATTTTCATCTACAAAATACTTACAACATTCAACAAGATAAAGATTATGTCTGATAATTGTGTACACTTATAACTTATGTGATGAAGATGATGATGTGCAAATAATTAACATGAGAATATAAATACAATAGCTAATGAAGAAATATATCTATAAAACTAGTAATAGTACATGTTGTATATAGGGGAATTTTCAAATTAATAATTAGCATTATCAACAATTATCGACTTGAATTCAATCAAGAACATTGCTCATTTACAACACCATGTGACAGCGAGACATAATTGTTACTTTACATATTTGATATATCAGGTAGTCAACATGACCAATTTTATTTAGTATTGCGCAATACATTACTCTACAACTTCTCAAGATACAGGTATAAAATGTGGTTTTAGTTTTAAACAGTCGACCATTGTTGCCTATCAATATGCATGCAATAGTACACGTCCAACTTCAAAATATAGTATTCATTGTCTATTCTTAAAACAATATTGAAGATACGAAAGTATTTATTAGAATATGTTTATTGAAGAAGGACATACATAATAACAATATGAATGAATTTTGATATTTATCAGTTTTGTTTAAATATAACAAGACTTTTACAAGATTCATGTAAAACGTGTTTACAATCCTTAATTATTTGACAAAGTTCATTGATGAGATAAACGTCTTTTCATCTGAACCCACAATACAACGGACACTGAATTAGAAGTAGTTAAACACTGGTATATTAATAGGATGACAAACGTACACAAAGCGAGAAAACCTCTGTTTCCTTAGTTCCATATGAGCGTTTAACATGCATGTCTTGTTTAAACTCATTTTGAAATGTTGTTTGTGTAAATTTACGGATGTCGTACGACAAGCTGTAACAGATGATTACACCTTAGAAGACATGAAGACATTTTATTTTACTAAAGCCCCCACATGGGGTATGTTAGTACAACATTTTAACAAACAATAAAAGTGTGAACATATAAATTTTATTCGAACAACATGGTGCACAAAGGTACAATAATAGTATATATAATGAACACTGACATGTGACAGGAAGTACAAATTAATAACATGATTAAGCGCATGTACATGTATTAAAAGGTTTTAATAACAATTTGGCAAAATTTCACTATGCCAGTAAGTGTAAATAAATCTGATGTATTCATCAGTTCTTTAAACTAAAACATTTGGGTTATTACATATATTTCTAGGTAAAAATTTAGCTTTAACATTGTTGAAAAAAAGTACATTTGAATAAGTAATGAAACTCATCACCAAGTTCGTTAACATTACAGAGATTACAATATCTTTCAGATCTATCAATATTAAAGCATCTGCCAGTTTCAATGGGTAAATTGTTACTAAGGCAACGGAATTTACATAAATACATTCTTAGATCAGATGGTAACACTGATAAATATTGCTCAAAACAGAAATTAGATTTGTATATTCTATAATTAAGACATTTGCCCGAATTCATAATATTATTATTCCAGTTCTGTATAAACTGATCACTCAAACATTTCTTGACATTTTTACTAATATAATCAGATTTAGCAATTCTTTGATCAACCCACATCACATTTAATCCATATTCATATAAAGTATTTTTAATTTTAAACAATCATTTAGAATGATAGAAACCTCTTTTACTAAGCTGATACAATATAGAATACAAAGTATATGAAATTTTTTCTCTTTGACCACAGATGATACGTTGCCAGAAACCCGTCATTCTAGCTTTAATAAGAGATAACACTAAATATATGTCTCTGAATTCTCTCCCCTTTCTTATTCCCGCGTTTTTGTTAATGTTGATTTAATGATGAATTATTGTTTATTGTATAAATATAATGTTTTCCTACAATTTTCTGTTGTATTTGAATTCAGGTTTTATATCGTATTTATATAAATCTGATGGTAATTATATTTTCGAATTTTAGAGAGAGCAACTTTGACTATGATTAGATTGAATTGACATGAAACTAAAATACAACGAAGAGAAAAACAAAGACTTAGATCAAGGATGGGCGTGGGTTATTATGATAGCAGCATCTTTGGCTGGTTTGCTAAATGGATTGCTAATTTACGCCGCGGGCGTAATACATGTCGCTCTTCTTGAGAAGTATGAACAAGACAACGCATACACGTCGTTGATTGGTTCATTATTTACTAGTCTCCTGTCACTCGTAGGTAAGTGTTGCGGTATACTTCGAAAGTTTTACGGTTGCAAACATGACTTGGTTGACGGGTATGGAATACCTGTGTCACAAATGACCACGGATATGTTCCACTTGACATAAACACTTCCCGGTCCTTTCCTAATTCATGATTTATCACCGGGTTTGTTACTAGATTAACACGACGGGTTCCACTAGTGGAGCAGGAAGAGCTTACCCTTCCGGAACACCTGAGGTCACCCCCGGATTTCAGTGTGGTTCGTGTTACTCGATTTTAAGCTTCATGTTTATGTTTTGTAGATGGTTGTTTGTCCTTTTGTACTTTTTCTTTTGACCATGGTGTTGTCTGTTCTTCTTCGATATACGGATTCTGATTACCCCTTTAGTATCTTTAAGCTCTTCTTGTGACTGGTTCACTACAGTTGAGATTCAAATACATGTATGTCTGTTATTGTTATATTAATTAATATTGTTCTTCCACGAGGACGAACTGAATCGTTGTTGTAATGATTAACGTACGCGCCTCAAGTGCGGTAGATCGTGGGTTCAAACCCCGATCGTATCAAACAAAGGACTACAAAACTGGTACTTGTTGCATCTCCACTAAGTACCCAAGAAGTGGCAAGAGCAAAAACTGGTTGGCTCAGAATCAGAATAAATGTGTCCCAGTGGAGCGACATGTCTACCCGCGGACTGTTGTTTCAGTATTTTAGTGCTATGAAAACACAAGCACGCGTGTTAGGTTATTATAAGGCAGACATCATCATAATCTTATTGTAATATAACTCGCCATGATAGAGCTGAACAATTGCTCAATTGGTCTTAAGCAACAATCCCTCACCCACTCCATGAATATGAATACAATACGTACCGATCGCCTAACTCGTGACACTCGCAGTATGACAAGACGATGAATACAAATATTTATTATATGTTGTCATCAAATGAAGTGTATATGTATCCTTTCCTACGATTGTGAAGTAAAAGAAATATGAATACATATATTCAATAAGATAGGAACACAATACACAAAAGAGAAGATATTTCTGTTTTGTCGTCATTTTCCTCCTTTAGATACATATTCATGTGCTTTTGATTTGTACAGATTAAATATTATGTCAATCTTCGAAAAATATCATTTAACTATATAATCAGTTAAAAACTATTTTCCGAGCTATTCATCTGATGGTCCCTTGTCAAATTATATATGACTGTTTCTGTAATACCCAACATAATCCGGGACCGTCGTGGTCGTGATCGCATGGTAGTTGGATTTACAACTACCTATGCAATCGGTGCTTATCACCACTGATGTTGTGAGTTCGAATCTCGATCAGGTCGAAGTGTACAACATTATGTGATAAAGTTTGTCAGTGACTTGCGACAGGTTGGTGGTTTTCTCCGGGTCCTCCTGTTTTCTCCACCAATAAAACTGACCACCATGATATAATTGAAATATTCTTTAAAGTGGCGTTAAACACCATCAAGCAAACAAACAAACAAACAAACAAACAAACGCGACATAATCCCATTCTTTATATTGAAATATATCGCATCACGTTGAAAGTTGGTTTAATTGACCAGTTGTTATTGCCCTTCAGACCACCAACATATATATTACACCAGAACCAATATCATACACATGATATTGTTGTTTTATTCAGTGAGTTCAGTTAAGCTGAAGGTTATACACATGATATTGTTGTTTTATTCAGTGAGTTCAGTTAAGCTGAAGGTTATACACATGATATTGTTGTTTTATTCAGTGAGTTCAGTTAAGCTGAAGGTTATACACATGATATTGTTGTTTTATTCAGTGAGTTCAGTTAAGCTGAAGGTTATACACATGATATTGTTGTTTTATTCAGTGAGTTCAGTTAAGCTGAAGGTTATACACATGATATTGTTGTTTTATTCAGTGAGTTCAGTTAAGCTGAAGGTTATACACATGATATTGTTGTTTTATTCAGTGAGTTCAGTTAAGCTGAAGGTTATACACATGATATTGTTGTTTTATTCAGTGAGTTCAGTTAAGCTGAAGGTTATACACATGATATTGTTGTTTTATTCAGTGAGTTCAGTTAAGCTGAAGGTTATACACATGATATTGTTGTTTTATTCAGTGAGTTCAGTTAAGCTGAAGGTTATACACATGATATTGTTGTTTTATTCAGTGAGTTCAGTTAAGCTGAAGGTTATACACATGATATTGTTGTTTTATTCAGTGAGCTCAGTTAAGCTGAAGGTTATACACATGATATTGTTGTTTTATTCAGTGAGTTAAGCTGAAGGTGATTGTTCCATTTGTTGATATTGATAGAATTGTTGACTATCACTGTTTAAATTGTCTTTTTGTAAATTATTTATATGTATTTAAGGGTGATGATAGAAAACATGTTATTTGTAATACTATATATACTGTTCTTCAAAAATGTTATAATTTCAATATTTTAGGTCCCTTTGCTAGTATGCTAATAAATTCATTCAGTTGTCGAATGACCATGATTTTGGGAGGAATAACACTGTTTGTCGGATTTTCCGCCAGTTTCTTTGCAGTCGACAATTTGAATGTGATTTTGGTGACGTATGGAATCATAGCAGGTAACTCTTTTCATTCAATAGAATGAACATCGATATAAATTAATGCAAGAGAAATCCATCTTTACAGGTCAACCTTTCTAGACTGACAAGGTATATGTATTTAAATGTTCTGATATTAATGTTAATGGATATGGCACAGCAATGGGAGAACACAGAATATACGCGAACATATCATGATTGATCATAAAGAGCGATATTTACAATAGACAAAAACAATATTATATAACGTACATACTTTTACAACAAATATATCTGACGAAGTAACAAAACTAAAGAACAAAAACCATCTTTGAAAAAGATAACCTACTAACTTTCACACAATATACCTATAACAAATGAATGGTCAATCATACCGAAACGTAAGGTTTTTCTAACGTTCACACAATATACCTATAACAAATGAATGGTCAATCATACCGAAACTTAAGGTTTTTCTAACGTTCACACAATATACCTATAACAAATGAATGGTCAATCATACCGAAACTTAAGGTTTTTCTAACGTTCACACAATATACCTATAACAAATGAATGGTCAATCATACCGAAACTTAAGGTTTTTCTAACGTTCACACAATATACCTATAACAAATGAATGGTCAATCATACCGAAACTTAAGGTTTTTCTAACGTTCACACAATATACCTATAACAAATGAATGGTCAATCATACCGAAGCTTAAAGTTTTTCTAACGTTCACATGTAATATACCTATAACAAATGAATGGTCAATCATACCGAAACTTAAGGTTTTTCTAACGTTCACACAATATACCTATAACAAATGAATGGTCAATCATACCGAAACTTAAGGTTTTTCTAACGTTCACACAATATACCTATAACAAATGAATGGTCAATCATACCGAAACTTAAGGTTTTTCTAACGTTCACACAATATACCTATAACAAATGAATGGTCAATCATACCGAAGCTTAAAGTTTTTCTAACGTTCACATGTAATATACCTATAACAAATGAATGGTCAATCATACCGAAACTTAAGGTTTTTCTAACGTTCACACAATATACCTATAACAAATGAATGGTCAATCATACCGAAACTTAAGGTTTTTCTAACGTTCACACAATATACCTATAACAAATGAATGGTCAATCATACCGAAACTTAAGGTTTTTCTAACGTTCACACAATATACCTATAACAAATGAATGGTCAATCATACCGAAGCTTAAAGTTTTTCTAACGTTCACATGTAATATACCTATAACAAATGAATGGTCAATCATACCGAAACTTAAGGTTTTTCTAACGTTCACACAATATACCTATAACAAATGAATGGTCAATCATACCGAAACTTAAGGTTTTTCTAACGTTCACACAATATACCTATAACAAATGAATGGTCAATCATACCGAAACTTAAGGTTTTTCTAACGTTCACACAATATACCTATAACAAATGAATGGTCAATCATACCGAAGCTTAAAGTTTTTCTAACGTTCACATGTAATATACCTATAACAAATGAATGGTCAATCATACCGAAACGTAAGGTTTTTCTAACGTTCACACAATATACCTATAACAAATGAATGGTCAATCACACCGAAACTTAAGGTTTTTCTAACGTTCACACAATATACCTATAACAAATGAATGGTCAATCATACCGAAACTTGAGGTTTTTCTAACGTTCACACAATATACCTATAACAAATGAATGGTCAATCATACCGAAACTTAAGGTTTTTCTAACGTTCACACAATATACCTATAACAAATGAATGGTCAATCATACCGAAACTTAAGGTTTGTTTAACCTGAAACATATCTGTAGCCTATATCATGTCAATAGTTGGCTTGTACGACTAGGTCGAAAACAATATAATTAAAGAAAACAATACGAAGGACAGACAACACAATGACCAAAAGAAAAATACAAAAAGACAAACAACGATCTACAGAACATGCACATAAACTAAAGGGGGGGGGGGGGGGGGGGGTGGTGGTGGTGGACTCAGGTATGGTAACCAGTACCTGCTTCACTAGTGACACCCGTCTAGTTAATCTAGTTAACAACCCGGTGAAATCACGAATGAGAAAAGGACCGGGAAGTGTTTACGACAAGCGGAACATATCCGTGGACATTTGTGACACAGATATTCCATAAATGTCAAACAAGTCATGGTGGGAATCATAAAACTTTCGAAGTGATGACTTCAACTTAACCAATAGGAACCTTTGGTTCAGTAGTTTTTTTGTAATACATTTTTTTTCATATTTTCCACAGGTACAGGACTTGGTTTTTCAGCGACACCACCTTTAGTTATCATAGGATATTTTTTCCATCTTCGACGTGGATTGGCCCTGGCCGTCGTAGTAAGTGGTGCCGGGGTCGGGATGTTTATTGCTGGTCCACTAGTACAGGCGTTACTCAATCTGTATGGTCTTCAAGGTACCTTTTTGGTACTAGCAGCTATTTCAGCCAATCACTTAGTTCTTGGTGCATTGATGCGTCCTTCAGACCTGGAATATAAGCATAAAAAAGATCTAAAGATGAAACAACACATGACAATGGTGTCGTCAAAGAGGAATAATAATATAGGATACACACTTAAGAACCTGTTGCATTTTGATATATTGCTCAATAAAGCATTTATGTTTTGTAATCTTCAATATTTTATGTGGAATATTCCTTATGCCTTCTTATTGTTACATTTAGCAAATTATGCTGTTGTACACGGATCCACCAAGGAAGAAGCGGCTCTATTAATAGCTTACGTTGGTATTGGTTCCACATTTGGCAGGATTGTAACAGGACTATCGAATGGCCATAATGGTTTAGATCCCGTGTTATTAAACTTTGGCTTCAATGGTCTAGTGGGTATCCTCACTATATTCTTTCCTTTTTATTCTAATACCAAACAGGGACAAATTGCTTATTCATGTATATTTGGAATATACTCTGGAGGTTTAGCAACCATGATTAATCCTCTATGCATGGAACTGATTGGTGTTGGTAAAATATCGAGTGGCATTGGAACGATGTATTTCATTGGTGGAATTGGATATCTCATGGGACCGCCATTATCAGGTTTGAGTCTGTAACCATAGGAACACTAATTTACAACCGCAGAACAGGTTTTCAGCTGAAATGGCAAATTAAAATAATGGAAATAAGAATGAAATATTTAAGTAAGCTTTAATAGAACGCTTTCTATGAATGGTACAATGTACAATGTAGTTCTGACAATTTCAGATAGCTCTATAATGTACTTTATATATAGTATATGGTTGTACTGGAAGACAAAATAATAGGTATGATTAGTTCATGTATTTGCTTTTACGCTTTACAATGTTATCTGATTCAACTCATGTGATGCTGCTCATATTGGTTGGCTCATCAACGGAGATTATAAAAAAATTGTTTGCAGAGAAAAGAAAAAAATTAAAATACCAAAGTCCCTGAATTAAAAAAAAGACAGACATTACAATTGACAAAAGATAAAAGGAGAAATAATGATCCTCAAACATCATACAGAAAACTAACGACTGAGCAACACGAACCACACGAAAAGATGGGGATGAACTCATGTGCTCCGGAAGGGGAACGAGGTTACTGCTCCACTATTGGCACCTGTCATAAGTTTGTATTTAGTAATAATAATCTACGATTAAACTTTATTTATATCACAATTTTACAGGATTTATTATCGACCAAGGTGGGACATATGAAGATGGTTTTCAAATAAGTGGTAAGTTACATTTGTTATTTAGCATATATAGAAATTTAGCCCCTTAAGGGTACCTCTTTATGGAAATAAAAGATTCTATTCTATTGTATTCTATAGCAAACCCAGTACACATAAACGTCATGGCAAGTACATTTATATACAAAAAGATAATAAATAGCGTACACAGGAATGCCATGACATACACTCTTATAAAAACCATTATGAACTAAGAACACACGATCACATTGACATACAGTTAAACCTGCTTTAGTGACCACCTCTATTAAGCAATAACTTGTATTATGTGACCTTAATTTTTATTTCCCTTCACAGTGCATTTCATTTCAATTAAACCTGTATTAAGTGACCACCTGTCTTATGTGACCATATTTCACTGTTCCCTTGAAAGGTCACATAAGACAGGTTTGACTGTATATACATTCATATAAAAGAGCATAATGACCCGGGCACACAGGAAGGTCATGACCTATCTCATCTTGTACAATAACATAATGACTCAAGTAAACAGGAACGTCATGACATATCTCATCTTATAAAATAACATAATGACCCAGGCACACAGGAACCTCATGACATATCTCATCTTATAAAATAACATAATGACTCAAGTAAACAGGAACCTCATGACATATGTCATCTTATAAAATAACATAATGACTCAAGTAAACAGGAACCTCATGACATATGTCATCTTATAAAATAACATAATGGCTCCAGTACACAGGAACCTCATGACATATCTCATCTTATAAAATAACATAATGACTCAAGTAAACAGGAACCTCATGACATATCTCATCTTATAAAATAACATAATGAAACAAGTACGTTTTGTGATATACATTTATATAAAGGAGCAAAGTGAATCACGTACACAACAACGTCATGGCATATATATGACAAAAGAGACGATTTTTCTTCCACTATCGTTAATTTTCCTTTTTAGCTCACATGGCCAAAGGCCATGTGAGCTTTTGCCATCAGGTTTCGTCCGTCGTCCGTCCGTCGTCTGTCGTTAGCTTTTCACATTTTATTCTTCTCCTCAGAAACCACTGAGCCAATTTAGACCAAACTTAGATGGAATGGTCCTTGGATGGCCCCCTTTCAAAATTGTGTCTGATAGCCACGCCCTCCATCCAAGATGGCCGTTCAAATGGCCAAATCTGCTCTGTTTTAAGCCAGAATGTGCCCAAATTTGAACTGTATAAGCATAATGATGAGCATTTTAACATATATTACGGAATTTTTTATGAACTTTGAACTTTTGCCGATTTTGACCCATTATGCAAATTAGGCCTAAATAAGCAAAAAATCATTTAAAAATCTTCTTGTCAGAAATCACTTGGCCAATTTCAACCAAACTTTTTCTGAATGATCCCTTTCAAAATTGTGTCCGTCAGCGCCGTTCTATATCCAAGATGGCCGGCGTTACTTAAAATAGAAATTACACCAAATGGTCAAAACTGCTGTTTTGAAGCCATAATGGACTCAAATTTGAACTGTATAAGTATAAATATGAGCTTTTTAACATATATTCCGGGTTTCCATATGAAATTTTAAAATAACTTTTGCTGATTTTGACCGATTATGCAAATTAAGAATAAATAAGCAAAAAAATAATTTAAAAATCTTCTCGTCATAAACCACTTGGTCAATTTCAACCAAATTTGGCCTGAATGGTCCTTAGGTGGTCCCCTTTCCAAATTGTGTCCGGCAGCTCCATCCTATATCCAAGATGGCTGCCATTACTAAAAATACAAATTATGTCAAATGGCCAAAACTGCTGTATTTGAACCATGCATTGGTAAATAATACTATTCTCTAAAACCACACGGCCAATTTGAGCCAGGTGACCGATTACAGGCTCCGGGGAGCCTTTAGTTTTGGATGGCGAAGTTCCTTCGTTTGGGGCTTACATTTGTCAATTAGTGCGTTGTGCACGTATTTGTTCAATGACCGGAATTTCATTAACCATAATATTTTGAAAACTTTCACAACATTTTATTATCACTATTAACATCATGTATATAAATACAATTCTACATTCAAATATCTGATCAAAAAGGGTATTTCCCATCTATGTTTTCATTGCACCTCTTTAAAAAATATAAAAAAAAATATCAAATGTGATATATCTAAACTTGTAAAATACTTACAAATTAAAGAGAATCTACTTTTTGTAACTACTACAGTAATATTTATAAGTTTATAAATATATTGAAGAGTGAGATATCAAGTAATACAATAAAGAGATTGCTATATCAACACTTAATAAATAACATACTTACAGATAGTACTGTGTGAGTGATACTGAAGTGGGTCGACGCCGGACCTTATATGAAAAACAAATCATTACATTGTCATTGTAGGTGGACTTTTTCTACTAGCAGCGTTAATAACACTCATTGGTAGTAATTGGAGAGCTTCCATGGAAGACTCAGACAATTCGAGATGTTCATCAAAAGATTTGAATGGAATGGTATCTCAATGCAGTTTAAACGTGTCAACAGAACGTGATCAAAGTGTACTGTTACATGATAGAAGAATAACAATAGAAGTTACACTTGATCAACAATCACGGGTGATAGAAGAAAATGATAATTCTACAGAGGCATTCAACACCTCGCATGAACAGGAGAGTGTCAATGAATTCACGCCATTGACATACAAAGAAAACGGTGCATTGCATTCAGAGATTGATGTTATAAATAAGCTGTCTGGTTCTCTAGAAACTGTGAACAGTTCAGAATGAAATGGATGTCATGTTATGACGGAGGATTAACAGGATATACTATTGATCATCATGCACCCATAAAGTATAGATACCCTCGAAAAAACTCAGTACCGTATATGAACAGAGAGCTGAGAAAAGCCATATATAAAAAACAAATGCTACGATCGAAATTTGAGAAATACAAAACAAATAAAACCTGGGAAGCATACAGA
This sequence comes from Bathymodiolus septemdierum, assembly GCA_963383655.1. NCBI lineage: Eukaryota > Metazoa > Mollusca > Bivalvia > Mytilida > Modiolidae > Bathymodiolus > Bathymodiolus septemdierum. The sequence continues at coordinate 123,381,159 of OY726519.1, read as the reverse complement.
AAACAAAGAAATCTTGTTACCAAACTAAAAAGAAAATCTATTAACACATATTTTCAAGAAAGGTGTACTGGTGGACAAAAATCTAAACATTTTTACACCACAGTCAAACCATTTCTGGTGTGAAACCTATAATTCATTTCTTTAAGGTTTTCTACTAAATTTGTGTTTTTTCGAGCCTACCTGGCCATTTTATCTTAAGTTTAACCTTTCGAAGACCATACATTTTCTGAAACTCCATGATTCCTCTACGTTCTGTCAAAATATCGGGCCATGTTTAAAGTCTTGCAGTGAAATGCCAGGCTATGGAAAATACCTACTCTAAAAATAGCTCTGTCATCCCCCAGAAATTCCCTATTTATAGGTCATGCATCAAATTCTCCATATCCATATTAAAATACAATTAAATCAATCAAATGTGGGCTCAAAATAATCCTTATACATTTAACTTCAATTATCAATTTAATTATTCCATTCCATTCAGTATTTGTCACGATACAACAAAGTGAAAGGAACTTTTTTTTTAAAAGGGACTACTTTTGTATATGTTCTTAGCTCTGATTGGTTGAATTACGTGTTTGACACCTTCTATCAAAAAAATCTACAGGTAGTCAACAGAAAATTGTACTAGTAGAAAATGATAAGATTGTGAACAACACTAAAGATATATGTGATACCTTTAACACCTTTTTTGTAAATGTTGCAAATGACATTGGCAAAGATGTTATTTTTGATGGAAATAGTCACCCTAGTACAATGTATATTGAAAATTAAGAACAATACACAACATAATACACTGTTTGATTTTAAACCTACAGATGTTGACACTATAAACAAACTGGTTAGCAAAATAAACATCAAGAAAGCTACTGGTGTAGATCAGATCTCATCTAAACTTTTACGTGCTGGTGCACCTGTACTTAACAAGCATATAACAACACTTGTTAATAACACTATCAAGACCAGTGTTTTTCCAACCAGGTTAAAAGAAGCTCAGGTTGTTCCACTACATAAAAAAAATGACCCTTTAGACAAAAAGAACTACCGACCAGTTAGCATCTTACCCACAATTTCTAAAGTTTATGAAATGGTTTTATCTGACCAACTAACTGATTTATTTGAAAATATTTTTCATACTTTTTTATGCGCTTTTAGAAAGGGTCATGGTTGTCAGACAACTTTGCCGAGACTCCTTGAAGATTGGAAAACAGCTCTAGATAAAAATCAGTATGTGGCAGCAATTCTTATGGATCTTTCGAAGGCTTTTGACTGTCTGCCACATGACATTCTCCTTTGTAAGCTGTCTGCATACGGCCTATCTCCAAAATCTGTGGAATTACTTAGAAATTATTTAACTGGTCGTAAACAACAAATCAAACTTCAGGGAGATCTCAGCAGTTGGGCTGATATACAAAAAGGGGTACCTCAAGGCTCTATACTTGGCCCCTTGTTATTTAATATTTTTATTAACGACATCTTTTATTTTATTGAATATGGTACATTGTATAATTATGCTGATGATAACACCTTGTCTTATGTAAATGATAATTATGAGAAATTAATTGATATACTTGAAAAAGAAAGCTCAGTATTGATAGACTGGTTCAAATTCAATTGTATGCAGGCTAATCCAGATAAGTTTCAAGCCATTGAAGTTGGCAATAAGACACATGCCAAGACACCAGTATTTAAAATAGATTCAGCTGAAAGTACTTGTGATGAAGTGGTAAAATTACTAGGAATAGATATTGATTACCATCTTAATTTCAATTATCATATTAAAAATATATGTCGTAAAGCTTCTCAACAGTTGAATGTTTTAAAACGCATTGGTTGTTTTCTTTCAAAATTAAATAAATTAACAATTTTTCATACTTTCATTTTGTCTAATTTTAATTTTTGTCCTTTGGCGTGGCATTTTTGTAATAAAAGTAATACCTCTAAATTAGAAAAAAATCCAGGCGAGGGCTTTACGATTTATATACGAAGACTATGAGAGCACATATGATGAGTTATTAGAAAAAGCTAAAGTTCCATCTCTGAAAGTTAGAAGAATGCATACCATGGCTATTGAATGTTTTAAGATTTTAAACAAACTTTCACCATCTTGTTTACATGATTTAGTTGTTTTTAAAGATTGTAAATATAATTTTAGATATTCCAATATTGTAGATATACCTAGGGTGCGAACATCTACCTACGGTAAGAATAGTTTTAAATATGCAGCAGCTGTTTTATGGAATGACCTACCTGATGATTTTAGAAAAATTTCCAATTTTAATCAGTTTAAGAATATTTTAAAATCTTGGAATGGAAATGTATGTAAATGTTCAGTTTGTGCTGACTTTTAAATTTGTTTAAATTTCTACCATCTAGGTCATATCCAGTTTTTATTTATTGTGCTTATACAATTGTTATGCTCTGCTCATACTATCAGCTTTTAGTTGTTCATAGTTTGCTACATTAGCTCTTGGTATGCTTAGCTTATAACATCAGCTTTTAATCTGCTTTTTTGCTTATCTTGTAACTGTTATTATTTTACATGTAGTGCTTACTTAGTCTTGTATTTTAGCTGTATGTTGCATGCTTGTTATTTGTTATTTATTCTGTGTCTGTGTACGTCGGTTAAAAGCTCAACAGAGCTTATGTTGTATGTTGTTTTAACCATGCCGACTCTAAATAAAGCTTATTTATTTATTTATTTATTTATAGAGGTTATCAACTGTGATGTGTTGCTCTTTTTGTGACTCTTTATATTGGACATCGGTCGTCGACATACTTTAACATTTCGGAAGATATTGAGTCAAACATTATGGACCATTTCAAAGTTTGTACTTTTGGCTCCGATTCCAAAATATAAATGTCTGCCAGAGCCAATAATTCAACTTGGACGAGGAGTTATGGACCCTTGAACCAAGGTGACAGTGGTTAATACTCAGCGTATATTTTGAAGAATTAATATATACAGACTGTGTATTTGTAATAGATAATTGGTATCAAGACGGATAAATGTGTATAAAACATAGTGTTTACGACATTTCCTGTTAAGCAGTATTATTTTGCATATAAAAAAAACCAAAATAATGGCAGAGACAACCGCACAAAATGTAAACAATATGGCGTCCTATGCCGATGCAGCAAAACAACATACAATCTTCCGAGATTGCAGTGACCAATTAAGTGGAGTAAAGCCAATATTTATATTGGAATCCGATGTTCTAGGCAAACCCAAAGCTGATTCTGGCCCAGACAACGGTTACAAAAATGAATTTCTAGTCCCTACAGAAGTATACAGAGCTGTGGGACAGCATATCAATGTTAGTAATATGATAGGTCTACAACGTGTACGTGGCCTATGGAGGATATACCTAGACAATCAAGAAGATCGTGAACTACTACTTTCATCTACCTTGGTGCTTAGAAACAAATCGTTAAACTTTTACACAAGAAATCCCACGTATGCATTCAAAGAAAAAACTGATACAACAAAGGTGTGTGTGAAAGATATACCTTTATCAGCAGATGATGGACAAATCATCAAGGCCCTAGAAGATCATAATTGTTATATAGTAAAGTTCTTTAGGGAACGCCTACGCATCGACAACTACCTCACGAACTGTCAAACAGGAGACCGAATAATTATATGTAATCCCATTGACACACCTCTACCCCGCTCGCTTGTAATCGGGAAATATAGAGCAACCATTTTGCATTACGGCCAACCTAAGCCATGGGCCGAAAAGCTCAAATGTTCCAAATGTCTTGGAAATGGCCATAAAGCAAACGAGTGTGTAGCCGATTGGCGATGCCATATTTGTGGAGTTCTGGGAGACGATTTGAGTAGTGAATCTGATATGGAAAATGATAATAAAGATGAAAATCATGTTGATGATCAAGAAAACGACATGACGAACAATTCAAAAGAAGAAGAGAAAACTGTACAAAATCCTCCAATCGAAAACCATGATAATAGCAGAAATACTGAGGCAATGGAAGGAAAACTAGAACAGTCTCAGTCTATCCTTGGTGAACAAAGAGAAGGAGATAAACTGACCGCAATTATGAAAAAACAACAACAAATGACACAATATCTCAATGAAAAACTAGCAGGAAATATTAACAGTGAAGACTCCAGCAAGTCGACACCGAAAAAAAAGAAAGGGCATTCAGAATTGTTAAAAAAATCTCCAGTCACTCCTCCTGATGTCCTTCATGACAAAGAAAGAGGGAAAGGAGTGAAAAAGGCAAAACAAACAGGTCGATAAATATGATCCTGTAAAAAAAACTACTGTATATAGACTCATTAATTTTTAATAATTCTTATAAAAAACATTAAAAAAAATTATATATATATATATATATATATATATAAATGTATAGTTCTCATATAAACTTCATCTTCTCATCGGTTTGTTACATTTTCTACATGCTCTTAGTAACAAGTAAATATGGCATAACAGTTGCGACAGTGCTGCAAGAACAATTTGGCACATGTAATGATCATCTGAATCTTCAATGTTTTAGGTTGATGATACATGTATGTACTGATCACAAACAGGTACAGGTTCTTCATCTGAAAAATCAATTAAATAGAGGTTATAACAAATTACCAAAAAAAAAAAAAATCTTACAAAAAAATTAATAAAGCCTTTCTCTTCAATAAAGTCAATGTGTACACATTATATCTTTTTTTAACCATAACGCACAAAAAGACATAAATAATAAGAAATACATGTGTCATGAAAGGAATATTATGTGCATTATTAATTGTTTGCTGATTTGTAATTGTGTCCATGTTTTATTGTGTTTGTATGTCTATGTATATGTTCTATGTTATACTACTTTCGTTTTCCAAGGACTACACGTGGTCCTGTTTATAAACAAAGTCACGTGTCCTATTTATATAACAACCTTGACATTTGGGTCAAGAAACAACGATAAAATATGCATAAACATATCAACAGTTAACAGCTGTTTAAAGCGAACGATTTTAAATGTAAATGAAAACTTTATAAAATGGGTATGTAATAAGAAATTTATTCTTCTTCTTCCAATTATTCAATTTGAGTATCATGAGGCTCAACGGAGGGTAATTATAGGTAAATATACCAAAAACAAACCTGTAAACATTATCTATCAGGAGGATCCACAAAGGATAATTATAAAGTGTGTTATTATACTCAATAGTAACAAAGAAAATAGTTTGACCACAATGATAATTAAAAGTATAAATATAACTTACCTTTTCTTTAAACCAATAATTCAAAATGAATCATAATATTCTACATATCTGCTCCATTAATACAAATGGACTTCAACAATCTGAAAAAAGACAAAGATTAATAGAATGGTCAAAACAACAACAATGTAATATCCTTTTAATGTAAGAAACTCACTTTTCACAAAATATTGAAAATAAATTAATACAAGATTTTAAAGGAAGTCTGTATCAAAGTAATGGTACAAGTAATTCAAGAGGGGTGGCAATTTGGATAAAAAAGAATGTAGAGTTCAAATTAATTGATGAATATAAAGACAATGAGGGAAGACTGTTACTTATAAATGTCGAAATAAACAATGCTATTTACACTATAATAAACATTTATGCTCCCAATAATATGAAAAAAAGAAACACTTTTTTCAAACAAGTAGATAGATTTATCAATGAGTATAGTATAGGTCAGATAATACTAGCAGGAGATTATAATGATATTTTATCAAAAATAGAAACAAAAAAAATATATCAATCATAGAAATTTGATAAACCAGTCCATAACTTGAAATCAATGATAAAATCACTTATTGATATATGGAGACAAAAAAACAAAACTAAAACACAATTTACCTGGAACAGGAAAGATAAATCTGAAGCAACAAGAATTGATTACTTTCTTGTCTCGACAGAAATCTTAATGAATTCTTATTCAAGTGACATAAGATCTATTGTGTTGAAATTTATCGACCATAATAGTATATCTTTAAAACTAAAGCTTTTCAAAGGTAATAAGGGAAATGGATATTGGAAACTAAACACAAGTATTTTAGAAAACCAAGAATACTGTAAATCCATTGAAAAATTAATCACTAAATATCAACACAAATTTAAAGAACAAACCAAATTAGATATTCTGTGGGATAACTTCAAACTAGAAGTGAGGGATAAAACAATTGATCATTGTAAAAAATTGGCAAATAGTAAAAAAAGAAGTGTTACCATCCATAATTCACTCGGATCAAAATGGATATGTTAAAAATAGATACATAGGTTTCAATATACGACAAATTCAAGACGTAATAGATCATTCAGAAAAGTTTAACATAGAAGGAGTCATATTATTTCTAGATTTAACAAAAGCATTCGACTCTTTAGAATGGTCGTTTATGACTGAATGTCTTGAAAAATTTTGCTTTAAAAGTTCATTCATAAGATGGATTCGAACAATATATACAGATATAAAGGGATGTATTCTAAATAATGGGTGGGTTTCTGCCCCTTTTAAGGTTTTTCGAGGGATAAGACAGGGGTGTCCGGCTTCAGCTTTAATCTTCGTTCTAGCAGTAGAAATCATGGCCATTAAACTAAGAGAAACTAAACATATAAGGGGAATAGAAATCAAACTAAATAGTATAACAGGCAACTTAAACATTTGTCAACTGGCTGACGACACTACATTATTTCTAAAGACAAAACACGAAATAACCATAGCTATGAATATAATTGAAGAATTTGGCAACCTTTCAGGCCTTAAATTAAACAAAAATAAAACCGAAGGAATTTGGCTAGGAAGATTAAAACATACTAAAGACAAATACGAAAACATTACTTGGACAAATGAACCCATTAAAAGCTTAGGAGTATATTTTGGATACAATAAGACTCAATGTGATCAATTAAATTATGAAAAGCAAATTAATAAATGTAAAGCCATAATAAAAAAACTGGAACCAGAGAAACATCTCATTAATAGGAAGAATAACAGTGTTCAAATCACTAATACTGCTCAACATAACATTTATAGGTTCCTGCACAATAATACCAAAAGAATATATCCAAACCTTTAAACATATTGTATATGAATCTTATGGAAAGGAAAGAAAGATCCAGTTAAGCGATCGGTTTTATCTAATGTCTATTTAGAAGGAGGGTTAAAAATGACCAACATAGATACTTATATAAAAGCCTTACAAATAAAATGGATATTAAGATTATTGGAAAATAGTAATGACAACTGGAAAATTATACCACAAAAGTATTTTGAGAATATAGGAGAAAACTTTCTCATATTTAATATGAATTTAGATAGCTTTAAATCTTTGGAAAATGAATTAACAAAAAATATTCCAGCATTTTATAAAGAATTATTGAAAACATGGATTACCTGTAGAGGGAGAGAAAAAAAAAAGTCCACACAATTTTAGAGAAATAAGAAAACAAATAATATGGGGAAAGAAGTATATAAAATATAAAGGCAAATGTTTAGTAAAAGTTAATTGGATAAAAAGTGGAATCATTTTTATTAATGATATTTTAGATGAATATGGTCATATTTCAGTATATAAAATTATAGCCAAATTAAGAAACAAACAAAACTGGATATCTGAACTGAATATTTTGAAAAAGGCAATCCCAAAACTGTGGAAAGAAACTCTGATATTAACACAAGATTCAATAAAAACTCAAGTAATTCCAAAAAAGTATGTTAAAATAGCTAAAAATCAGATCCAAAATCTACAAATAAAAAACAAAGAGGTGTATAAAATATTATTAGAATCTCAATTAAAAGAAAAACCCATAGCTTATACTAAATGGGGAAAATGTTTAAAGGACAGAATGCATACTTTAACATGTATAACACAAACTTTATTTTTCACTTTTAATTATTTAGAGTTAAATAAATTAAAAATCTTTAAATGGAAACTTATTCACTTCATATTACCATGCACAGAATTGTTAAAACAATGGAGAATAGTAAATAATAGTGACTGTCTGGTATGTAAAGAAAAAGAAAATTACAAACATCTTTACCTTGATTGTAAATATAACAAAAAATATTGGCAAGAGGTGAAAAAAATGACAACAAATCTTTATATAGGAGATCATGTTTTTAACCTGGAATCTCTGGTTTTTGGCTACAAAATATATGACCAGGTATATTTTGATCTTAACCTGCTTATAACCATATTTTTTTCTATATATAAAGCTTATTATATTTCAAATCAAAAACAAAAAAAAGTAGATATATTTAAATTTTTTAAAGATGAGGTAAATAATGTGTTCGATGCAAATATTTTTAGACAAGTCAAAACAGGAAATTTCATAAGCAAAGCACATGTATACCTAAACAGCTGATATATCACATGACTTCAGAATTCTTGTAATGTCACGTGATTTCACATGTGGAGAGAAAAAAACAACTTGTCTTCATCACTTATATTGTAGTAAACTCAATACTTACATGTCACAAAAAAAACATTTTACAGCGGACAGAAGTAATCCTTTCACTCATAGATATCATATTCTAACAATTAGAAAATAAAGCGAACTACAATCAAAATAGGAAAAAGCAACACCGCAATCGTGCATGCAATCCACGAGCATTAACAATTAACCTTTCGACCGTGATCGGTTTGAAAGTGTCAAATATCCGGATATTGTCAACAAAAAGCATGTGAAAACACCATAGACAGCTATTATATGTTTATTACATGTCAGAATTACAATATATACTGGATATTAACTGTATAAGTGTACTAACAACATTTATTTTGAACTAAGCTTCACTAAATAGCAAATCCCTTGCTATTTAATGATTAACAACTACATAGCCAGAAATCATGGGTGATTTTGCTCATGAATATTCATAAACCAAATCGCGTCATGTATGACGTCAGTAAATAAACGTTTAACCATATTTGGAAGACGCTGATGAAAACTCGTATCTACTTTTTTTAAATAATATTTCATCACAGTTTTGATCACATAAATAACTTCATAATTATTTGTGATCGTATCAAAATTAATTGTCGTATGTTTATTAGGAATCCGATGATGTGTGTAAAAGATCGAAAATATAATTAATGCACTGCCCCCCCCCCCCCCCCCTTTTCCACGAAATAAAAATATGTAAATAAAATATATATTGTGCATTTTTTTTTCAATTTCTGCCCCACATAAGTATTAGTATGTCATTGAAATTGTTTAGTATATATATTGTTAATTTTTTTGAACTTTATATATCAGTACAGTTGTTCTCATGTCTGTTGTTTTGTCGAAATAAAAAAATACCCTTGTGGAGCCTTTTTTTAATTGTTTATTTACATTTACAATGGAATGCGGTGCTTACTCAAATAATGCTATGTCTAGCAGAAGCAGTTTTACGAAATAGTAGATTTTTATGTGTGAATCCCTATTGAATCTCTACTAGAAAGGTAAACAAAACTTGTGAAGTCCTCTTTTAAATTATCGTGGGAACCTTTAATTTTTCAGCAAAATATTTATCGAAGAAAGATTCCTCAACAATGTTACCGGAACTGACCGAATTTGTCCCGGCAACTAGAATGGGGATTGTAAGAAAAGTGCTTTTAGGTCTTGAAAACCGTGCAGGATGCATTTTTTCACTTCTTCTCAATGCTTTTGAATGGTGCTTACGCTTCAAATTTTGAAACTGGGTGGGAACCTTGAGTTGTCATGGTACAGCTGTAATATTTTGAGATATTGTTCAAACCGGTGCATAGTTTGATTTGTTATCCCGGAAAATTGTCCGCCCCAAGCTAACAGAAAGTTTCCCGTTCAACTATATGTTAAAATCCAAATTCTCTTTGAGCCGCCATTTTGAATATGCAAATGAGCAAACCTCCTATCATTTCTGGCTATGTAGGGATACTAGGTAAAAGCTGTATATCTAGTAAAATGTTAACAGCAATTAGTGCAATAAAATCTGTGATTAAAAGAAAAAAAAATTATTCAACTTGATGGGTTGAGCATTAAAGAAAATATACAGTGGTGTGAAATTAAATTGGTGTGAATGATGTTGAGATGGTTCATTACAAAGTATGTGATTTTTGTGTCGTTACAAAATGAATACAACCGTTTTCTTACAAACCAAAACATGATTGGATTCAAACTATGCAAGGAATAATAATTAGCTGGTGCCTTACAAAGGATGACGTTTTTATGTAAAGTGGTCAGTTTTATTGGTAGAAGAAACCGGAGTACTCAGAGAAAAACACCGACCTGTCGCAAATAACTGACAAACGTTATCACATAATATTGTATCGAGTGCACCTCGCCATGAACGGGGTTCGAACTCACAATTTTAGTGGTGATAAGCACTGATTGTACAGGTAGTTGTAAATCCAACTACCATACGATCACGACGGCCACAATACCAGAGCTCAGGTACTGACACACAAGCTACTCAAACAAGTCATTACTACAAAAATTCTACGGTCGTCATCACGATCTGGTTGACCTTTACGAGATTTTAAAAAATACGGAGATTTGTTCTTTCCACTATAACCGACAAACCTTTTACTAGACTTGATTCTATGAGTATGACGGCGGATTTCTTATAGGAAACATACCACTATAACCGACAAACCTTTTACTAGACTTGATTCTATGAGTATGACGGCGGATTTCTTATAGGAAACATGAACTGCTTACTTTTCTCGAGCACCTGGATTAATCTCCCGTTTTTTGATTGGGTTCGTGTTTCTCATCTTTTTAGTTTTCTGATTTGTGTTTGTCTTCGTCCTGTGTGCCCCAATTTGCTGGTGTCTCTGGATTGTCCATTTTTGATTATGTTCCACTTAGAAAAAACTGTATATATAAACCTTTTTCTGACAAGTGCAACAGTCAACAGTTGGAGAGAGTTTAAAAAGCGAGGATCTTGTAATAACCACACACAACCCATGTCAACAGTTCGTATTCTATAACCAATTAGATGATATCAAATTAAAACGCATTTGATCAAAACGAGGGATGAACCCTCCGACCACGCATCCCTGTTTTCATATATGTGCAGCAATATACCAGCTTCTCCTGCATACAAACCAACTTCGTTGGACAAAAGATTAAATCCTAGCTAACCACAGATCATTCATGACCTCTTTAAACATTCCCACTGGTAAAGAGTCTAAGGACTTACCCTATTTGTATTGGATACCTAAACTCCATAAGACACCATGCAAAGAAAGGTACATAGCGGGATCATCAACTTGTTAGACGAAAGAATTGTGTATTCACCTGACAAAGATTCTGTCTGCAGTAAAAGAGGGACAACAGAAATATTGTGAAACTGTTTACTCGCGTAGTGGCATAAATCACATGTGGATTTTGAAAAACTCTAAAGATCTTTTGGATAGCCTTCAATCAAGATCTTTCCCTCAGGTATCCAAAACTATTGATTTGTCAACTCTATATACTACCCTACCGCATGACAAATTAAAAACCCGCTTAAAAGAAATAATTTACAAAGCTTTCAGTCACAGAAACGATGGCTCAAAATGTGTTGTGTTAGGATACAATTCCACATATTTTTCAAGCAAAAAGGTAAAACATGATACTCCAAGGAACAAGTGGTCAGTATGTTGGAGTTCCTCATCCATAACATATTTGTCTCCTTTGGAGGGACACTGTTTCAGCAGGTCGTCGGCATACCAATGGGTACGAATTGTGCCCCTCTTCTAGCCGATTTATTTTTATACTCATATGAGTTGGAATTTCCTCAAAAACTTGTAAAAGATAAGAAGATTCATGAAGCTAGAGCTTTTAATTTCACATACAGGTATATTGATGACGTTTTATCTATCAATAATTCTAGATTTGCAGAATTTCTTCCATTGATATATCCTCCAGAGCTGGAAATTAAAGAGACCACAGATGCAGCTTCGTCCGCATCATTTTTGAACTTATACCCCGAATTTGACGACAGTGGTCAATCCAGTACTACAATTTATGATAAACAGGACGACTTCAATTTTAAAATCATAAATTTGACAAATATGTGCAGCAATATATATACCAGCTTCTCCTGCATATGGTGTTTACATCTCGCAAGTGATTGGTTATGCAAGGGTCAGTAGCAATTATTCTGATTTCTTGAAACGTCAGCTTTATCTGAGAAACAGGCTACTGGACCAGGACTATAAAACGATTCGCCTTATTCGACCTCTTAACAAGTTTATATTCCGATACCAAGATCTTGTCGAAATATATTCTGTCTCTGCAGAGACAATGGTGAACGATGGATTTTCATCAAGTGAAAATGTATAAAGATAAGTAGGTCAACAACAATATCAAAGATATTTTTGTCAATGTCTGCCGTGAGAGTGTTTTTGACATTTGCTTTCGTAGTTCAAATACTTCAGGGGACTCGTGGTTGTTGATGGAGATGGTTCACGATAGATGTTCCACCCTCCTCACTGAATTTAGTACTGCGTTGACTGCTATTTTACCTATTTTGTTCCAGTATTGTTATAAATGCTGTTATAGTGACAGCCGGAACCTTTGAACCGTGAAGAAAGCGGGAGGTTTGGCGCCGTGTAATCTGATTCAACCCACCATTTCTTTGGAAATGGCTGTACCAAATCAGGGTCATTACTGTTTTCCCAGTTTTCCGGTTGTTGACTGATTTTGTCTGTTTATATACTTATGTGTTTTGACTTTCCCTTTGGAAGATTGTTCGGAGTTCGGTAATTTTGTTATTACCCTTATCCGTATGTCCATATTATCCTTACCTAATTTTTGATAGAAAAAAGCATGTACGATATTATGCGTAAAAACAACAACGTTCAGCCATATGGGTGATGTCTTTTAACAAACTACAAATAAATTATATTTATATTGATGGCATCTATCCTATTGAATGTGAAATATAGGATATCATATATACAGATCTGTTTGATACCATTATAAGAAAAGCTTGAAAATAACAAAAGGTTAATCAGGGGCCGTACGTCGAAGGACAGACAATACAGTGGTCAAAAGAAAAGGACAAAACGACAAAGAATGCTCTACAAAGGACTACACAGAAAACTAATGATCGAGCAACAAGAACACCACTACAAACCGGGGATAAACACAGGTGCTCCGGAAGAATAGGCAAATATTAAATTTTCCTCAACGACATCGGAAAAATATATATCGCAATTTTGTAACACATTTTTATACGACCACTATATTTTGCGGTCGTATTATGTTATGGCGCTGTCGTCATCGTTGTCGTCCGTCTGTAGACTTTATTTAAGAGTCGGTATATATATACATAGACAACAAATCAAAACATGAGCCCTAAAGTGCTCTTAAACCGAATGGTGTTCGTGTGGTAAGTTGTGATTAATAGATCCTTCTGAATTTCGAGCACAATAATCCATGGCACTGAGTAAAGGTTGGCATTGCCTTGGTGTATTGTAACCCTATCTGTTTCCAAAGAAGAGGTCCTAAGATGAAAAAATGGATGCCTCTGTTATTTGTACACGGAAAGCTAGTTTTCATATGATTTGCATGCGTTTTTTTTAAATGAATTCTTAATGAACATCTCTTTCAGAAATAAAATAGCGCTATTATGTAACTAACCGTTTTGACATAAACGGAGTCAAAAGGTGAAATTGAATTTAGAAAGGGTCTAAAGGAGCCCAGATTCCAAGATTCCGCATATTTGTATGGTAGATAGAGTTATTTGTTCATCCAATTTTGATGCAGTTTTTTTTCTTTGATTTGATTAGACCGTGAGCGTTTAGTAGGATGTCCAAGGATTTGCTCTATCTCATAAAATCAACCAAAAGTGACGAACAAAATCTGAATTCCAAAGCTTACCCTTTCTCATTTGACATCCAAGTTTCATGCAGCTGTTTTTGCAAGATCTTTATGGGCTATAGATAAACCATAAAAATACTATTTTATTTCGAAATGGGGTCTAACATGCACCCAAATTCCGAAATTGGACAAATGTTGAAGACATATTTAACACTTGAAATAGTAAAACAAGACAAATGTCCAAAATATAACGGGTCGAGTATATAATGAGTTATTATATATTATGAGTTTTGACTTTCCCTTTGTAAGATTGTTCGGAGTTCGGTAATTTTGTTATTACCCTTATATAGCCGTGTCCAACACACTATTGTGTTTACACTTGATTTTAATATACACTTTTCTCACATTCCCTTGTTGTCATGCTGCGGAGTTATCATGCTTCACTCTGTGTTGTCGTTTGTTCAATTGTTAGAGACTACCTGTTACTTTATAACACAACAGGTGAATGACACGTATTACATCAACTAAAATAAATCGATGAGGCGCGTCAGGTTTTACCGGAAATTATAAATAGAAACGAAACAATAATTTTAGGTTTGCAATTACGCGTACATGTAGAAAAGAATGTTGCAGCTTTATAATTACATCTTGTGTCAGTTTGTGATATACATACCTGATTAATTAACTGTTCACACGTGTACCAAGGTAACTATTTTTATTTCTTCTCTTTGTTTATTACAATCTATCATTAAACTAGGACACTGTGGTCTATCATTAAACTAGGTCACTGTGATCTATCATTAAGCTAAGACACTGTGGTTTATCATTAAACTAGGACACTGGTCTATTATTAAACTAGGACACTGTGGTTTATCATTAAACTAGGACACTGGTCTATCATTAATCTAGGACATTGTGGTCTATCATTAAACTAGGTCACTATGATCTATCATTAATCTAGGACATTGTGGTATATCATTAAACTAGGACACTATGGTCTATCATTAAACTAGGACACTGTGGTCTATCATTAAACTAGGAAACTGTGGTCTATAATTAAACTAGAACACTGGTGGTCTATCATTAAACTAGTACACTGTGGTTTATCATTAAACTAGGACACTGTGGTATATCATTAAACTAGGACACTGTGGTCTATCATTAAACTAGGACACTATGGTCTATCATTAAGCTAGTACACTGTGGTTTATCATTAAACTAGGACACTGTGGTCTATCATTAAACTAGGACACTGTGGTCTATCATTAAACTAGGACACTGTGGTATATCATTAAGCTAGTACACTGTGGTATATCATTAAACTAGGACACTATGGTCTATCATTAAACTAGGACACTATGGTCTATCATTAAGCTAGTACACTGTGGTTTATCATTAAACTAGGACACTGTGGTCTATCATTAAACTAGGCCACTGTGGTATATCATTAAACTAGGATACTGTGGTCCATCATTAAACTAGGACACTGTGGTTTATCATTAAATTAGAATACTGTGGTCCATCATTAAACTAGGACATTGGGGTCTATCATTAAACTAGGACATTGTTGTCTATCATTAAACTAGGACACTGGTTTATCATTAAGCTAGGATACTGTGGTTCATCATTACACTAGGATACTGTGGTCTATCATTAAACTAGGACACTGTGGTATATCATTAAACTAGGACATTGTGGTTTATCATTAAACTAGGATACTGTGGTCTATCATTAAACTAGGAAACTGTGGTCTATCATTAAACTAGGACACTGTGGTTGATCATTAAACTAGGATACTGTGGTATATCATTAAACTAGGATACTGTGGTCTATCATTAAACTAGGACACTGTGGTCCATCATTAAAGTAGGACACTGTGGTCTATTATTAAACTAGGACACTGGTCTATCATTAAATTAGTACACTGTGGTCCATCATTAAGCTAGGACATTGTGGTCTATCATTAAACTAGTACACTGGTCTATCATTAAACTAGGAAACTGTGGTATATCATTAAACTAGGATACTGTGGTCCATCATTAAACTAGGATAGTGTGGTCCATCTTTAAACTAGGACTCTGTGGTCTATCATTAAACTAGTACACTGTGGTCTATTATTAAACTAGGACACTGGTCTATCATTAAACTAGGATAATGTGGTCCATCATTAAACTAGGATAATGTGGTCCATCATTAAACTAGGACATTGTGGTCTGTCATTAAAGAAAGACACTGTGGTCTATCATTAAACTAGTACATTGTGGTCTATCATTAAATTAGGACACTGTGGTCTATCATTAAACTAGTAATCTGGTCTATCATTAAACTAGTACACTGTGGTCTATCATTAAACTAGGACATTGTGGTCTATCATTAAACTAAGACACTGTGGTCTATCATTAAATTAGGACACTGTTGTCTATCATTAAACTAGAATACTGTGGTCTATCATTAAACTAGTAATCTGGTCTATCATTAAACTAGTACACTGTGGTCTATCATTAAACTAGTACACTGTGGTCTATCATTAAACTAGGACATTGTGGTCTATCATTAAACTAAGACACTGTGGTCTATCATTAAATTAGGACACTGTTGTCTATCATTAAACTAGAATACTGTGGTCTATCATTAAACTAGTAATCTGGTCTATCATTAAACTAGTACACTGTGGTCTATCATTAAACTAGGACACTATGGTCTATCATTAAGCTAGTACACTGTGGTTTATCATTAAACTAGGACACTGTGGTCTATCATTAAACTAGGACACTGTGGTCTATCATTAAACTAGGACACTGTGGTATATCATTAAGCTAGTACACTGTGGTATATCATTAAACTAGGACACTATGGTCTATCATTAAACTAGGACACTATGGTCTATCATTAAGCTAGTACACTGTGGTTTATCATTAAACTAGGACACTGTGGTCTATCATTAAACTAGGCCACTGTGGTATATCATTAAACTAGGATACTGTGGTCCATCATTAAACTAGGACACTGTGGTTTATCATTAAATTAGAATACTGTGGTCCATCATTAAACTAGGACATTGGGGTCTATCATTAAACTAGGACATTGTTGTCTATCATTAAACTAGGACACTGGTTTATCATTAAGCTAGGATACTGTGGTTCATCATTACACTAGGATACTGTGGTCTATCATTAAACTAGGACACTGTGGTATATCATTAAACTAGGACATTGTGGTTTATCATTAAACTAGGATACTGTGGTCTATCATTAAACTAGGAAACTGTGGTCTATCATTAAACTAGGACACTGTGGCTGATCATTAAACTAGGATACTGTGGTCTATCATTAAACTAGGACACTGTGGTCCATCATTAAAGTAGGACACTGTGGTCTATTATTAAACTAGGACACTGGTCTATCATTAAATTAGTACACTGTGGTCCATCATTAAGCTAGGACATTGTGGTCTATCATTAAACTAGTACACTGGTCTATCATTAAACTAGGAAACTGTGGTATATCATTAAACTAGGATACTGTGGTCCATCATTAAACTAGGACAGTGTGGTCCATCTTTAAACTAGGACTCTGTGGTCTATCATTAAACTAGTACACTGTGGTCTATTATTAAACTAGGACACTGGTCTATCATTAAACTAGGATAATGTGGTCCATCATTAAACTAGGATAAGGTGGTCCACCATTAAACTAGGACATTGTGGTCTGTCATTAAACTAAGACACTGTGGTCTATCATTAAACTAGTACATTGTGGTCTATCATTAAATTAGGACACTGTGGTCTATCATTAAACTAGTAATCTGGTCTATCATTAAACTAGTACACTGTGGTCTATCATTAAACTAGGACATTGTGGTCTATCATTAAACTAGTACACTGTGGTCTATCATTAAACTAGTACACTGTGGTCTATCATTAAACTAGGATACTGTGGTCTATCATTAAACTAGTACACTGTGATCTATCATTAAACTAGTACACTGTGGTCTATCATTAAACTAGGATACTGTGGTCTATCATTAAACTAGTACACTGTGGTCTATCATTAAACTATGACACTGTGGTCTATCATTAAACTAGTACATTGTGGTCTATCATTAAACTAGGATAATGTGGTCTATCATTAAACTAGTACATTGTGGTTTATCATTAAGATAGGTCACTGTGGTTTATCGTTAAACTAGGACACTGCGGTCTATCATTAAACTAGTACATTGTGGTCTATCATTAAACTAGGATAATGTGGTCTATCATTAAACTAGGATACTGTGGTTTATCATTAAACTAGTACATTGTGGTCTATCATTAAACTAGGATAATGTGGTCTATCATTAAACTAGTACATTGTGGTTTATCATTAAGATAGGTCACTGTGGATTATCGTTAAACTAGGACACTGCGGTCTATCATTAAACTAGTACATTGTGGTCTATCATTAAACTAGGATAATGTGGTCTATCATTAAACTAGTACATTGTGGTCTATCATTAAGGTGGGTCACTGTGGTTTATCATTAAGATAGGTCACTGTGGTTTATCGTTAAACTAGGACACTGTGGTCTATCATTAAACTAGTACATTGTGGTCTATCATTAAACTAGGACACTGTGGTCTATCATTAAACAAGGACACTGTGGTTTATCATTAAACTAGTACATTGTGGTCTATCATTAAACTAGTACATTGTGGTCTATCATTAAACTAGTACATTGTGGTCTATCATTAAAATAGTGCATTGTGGTCTATCATTAAACTAGTATATTGTGGTCTATCATTAAACTAGGACACTGTGGTCTATCATTAAACTAGGATACTGTGGTCTATCATTAAACTAGGACATTGTGGTCTATCATTAAACTAGGATACTGTGGTCTATCATTAAACTAGGACACTGGTCTTTCATTAAACTAGGACACTGGTCTATCATTAAACTAGTACATTGTGGTCTATCATTAAAATAGTACATTGTGGTCTATCATTAAACTAGTACATTGTGGTCTATCATTAAACTAGTACATTGTGGTCTATCATTAAACTAGTACATTGTGGTCTATCATTAAACTAGGACACTGTGGTCCATCATTAAACTAGTACATTGTGGTCTATCATTAAACTAGTACACTTTGATCTATCATTAAACTAGTACACTGTGGTCTATCATTAAACTAGGATACTGTGGTCTATCATTAAACTAGGATACTGTGGTCCATCATTAAACTAGTACATTGTGGTCTATCATTAAACTAGTACACTTTGATCTATCATTAAACTAGTACATTGCGGTCTATCATTAAACTAGTACATTATGGTCTATAATTAAACTAGTACACTGTGGTCTATCATTAAACTAGGATACTGTGGTCTATCATTAAACTAGGATACTGTGGTCTATCATTAAATTAGTACATTGTTGTCTATCATTAAACTAGTACACTGTGGTTTATCATTAAACTAGTACACTGTGGTCTATCATTAAACTAGGACACTGTGGTCTATCATTAAACTAGGATAATGTGGTATATCATTAAACTAGTACATTGTGGTCTATCATTACACTGGTACATTCTGGTCTATCATTAAAATAGGACACTGTGGTCTATCATTAAACTAGGACACTGTGGGCTATCATTAAACTAGTACATTGTGATCTATCATTAAACTAGTACATGGTGGTCTATCATTAAACTAGGACACTGTGGTCTATAATTACACTAGGACATTGTGGTCTATCATTACACTAAGACACTGTGGTCTATCATTAAACTAGGACACTGTGGTCTATCATTAAACTAGAACATTGTGGTCTATCATTAAACTAGGACAATGTGGTCTATCATTAAACTAGTACATTTTGGTCTATCATTAAACTAGGACACTGTGGTCTATCATTAAACTAGTACATTATGGTCTATCATTAAACTAGGACACTGTAATCTATCATTAAACTAAGACACTGGTCTATCATTAAGCTAGTACATTGTGGTCTATCATTAAACTAGGTCACTGTAGTCTATCATTAAACAAGGACACTGTGGTCTATCATTAAACTAGTACATTGTGGTCTATCATTAAGCTCAGACACTGTGGTCTATCATTAAACTAGCACATTGTGGTCTATTATTAAACTAGTACATTGTGGTCTATCATTAAACTAGGACACTGTGGTCTATCATTAAGCTAGCACATTGTGGTCTATCATTAAACTAGGACACTGTGGTCTATCATTAAACTAGTACACTGTAATCTATCATTAAACTAGGACACTGTGGTCTATCATTAAACTAGTACACTGTGGTCTATTAGTTAACCAAGACACTGTGGACTATCATTAAGGTAGGACACTGTGGTATATCATTAAACTAGGATACTGTGGTATATCATTAAAATAGGACACTGTGGTATATCATTAAAATAGGACACTGTGGTCTATCATTAAACTAGGACACTGTGGTCTATCATTAAACTAGGACACTGTGGATTATCATTAAACTAGGACACTGTGGATTATCATTAAACTAAGACACTGTGGATTATCATTAAACTAGGACACTGTGGATTATCATTAAACTAGGACACTGTGGATTATCATTAAACTAAGACACTGTGGATTATCATTAAACTAGGACACTGGTCTATCATTAAACTAAGACACTGTGGTTTATCATTAAACTAGGACACTGGTCTATCATTAAACTAGGACACTGTGGATTATCATTAAACTAAGACACTGTGGTCTATCATTAAAATAGGACACTGTGGTCTATCATTAAACTAGGACACTGTGGTCTATCATTAAACTAGGACACTGTGGACTATCATTAAACTAGGACACTGTGGATTATCATTAAACTAGTACATTGTGGTCTATCATTAAACTAGGACACTGGTCTATCATTAAACTAGGACACTGTGGTCTATCATTAAACTAGGACACTGTGGACTATCATTAAACTAGGACACTGTGGACTATCATTAAACTAGGACACTGTGGACTATCATTAAACTAGGACACTGTGATCTATCAATAAACTAGGACACTGTGGACTATCATTAAACTAGGACACTGTGGATTATCATTAAACTAGGACATTGTGGTCTATCATTAAACTAGGACACTGGTCTATCATTAAACTAGGACACTGTGGTATATCATTAAAATAGGACACTGTGGTCTATCATTAAACTAGAACACTGGTCTATCATTAAACTAGGACACTGTGGTATATCATTAAACTAGGACACTGTGGTATATCATTAAACTAGGACACTGTGGTATATCATTAAACTAGGACACTGTGGTATATCATTAAACTAGGACACTGGTATATCATTAAAATAGGACACTGTGGTCTATCATTAAACTAGTACACTGTAATCTATCATTAAACTAGGACACTGTGGTATATCATTAAACTAGTACACTGTAATCTATCATTAAACTAGGACACTGGTCTATCATTAAACTAGGACACTGTGGTCTATCATTAAACTAGGACACTGTGGTCTATCATTAAACTAGGACACTGGTCTATCATTAAACTAGGACACTGTGGACTATCATTAAACTAAGACACTGTGGTATATCATTAAACTAGTACACTGTGGTCTATCATTAAACTAGTACACTGTGGTCTATCATTAAACTAGGACACTGTGGTCTATCATTAAACTAGTACACTGTAATCTATCATTAAACTAGGACACTGTGGTCTATCATTAATCTAGTACACTGTGGTCTATTAGTTAACTAGGACACTGTGGACTATCATTAAGGTAGGACACTGTGGTATATCATTAAACTAGTACATTGTGGTCTATCATTAAACTAGGACACTGTGGTCTATCATTAAACTAGTACACTGTAATCTATCATTAAACTAGGACACTGTGGTCTATCATTAAACTAGTACACTGTGGTCTATTAGTTAACTAGGACATTGTGGACTATCATTAAGGTAGGACACTGTGGTATATCATTAAACTAGGACACTGTGGTATATCATTAAAATAGGACACTGTGGTCTATCATTAAACTAGGACACTGTGGTCTATCATTAAACTAGGATACTGTGGTCTATCATTAAATTAGGACACTGTTGTCTATCATTAAACTAAGACTATGGTCTATCATTAAACTTGAATACTGTGGTCTATCATTAAACTAGTACATTGTGGTCTATCATTAGACTAGTACATTGTGGTCTATCATTAAACTAGGACACTGTGGTCTATCATTAATTAGCACATTGTGGTCTATGATTAAAATAGGACACTGTGGTCTATGATTAAACTAGCACTTTGTGGTCTATCATTAAACTAGGACACTGTGGTCTATCATTAAACTAGTACATTGTGGTCTATCATTAAACTAGGGCACCGGTATATCATTAAACTAGTACACTGTGGTCTATCATTAAACTAGGACACTGTGATCTATCATTAAACTAGTACATTGTGGTCTATCATTAAACTAGTACATTGTGGTCTATCATTAAACTAGGACACTGGTATATCATTAAACTAGTACATTGTGGTCTATCATTAAACTAGGACACTGTGGTTTATTATTAAACTAGTATATTGTGGTCTATCATTAAACTAGTACATTGTGGTCTATCATTAAACTAGGACACTGGTCTATCATTAAACTAAGACACTGTGGTCTATCATTAAACTAGTACAGTGTGGTCTATCATTAAACTAGTACATTGTGGTCTATCATTAAACTAGTATATTGTGGTCTATCATTAAACTAGTACACTGTGGTCTATCATTAAAGTAGGACATTGTGGTCTATCATTAAACTAAGACACTGTGGTCTATTATTAAACTAGGACACTGTGGTCTATCATTAAACAAGCACATTGTGGTTTATGATTAAACTAGTACATTGTGGTCTATCATCAAACTAGGACATTGTAGTCTATCATTAAACTAGGACACTGTGGTCTATTATTAAACTGGTACATTGTGATCTATCATTAAACTAGGACACTGTGGTCTATCATTAAACTAAGACACTGTGGTCTATCATTAAACTAGAACATTGTGGTCTATCATTAAACTAGGACAATGTGGTCTATCATTAAACTAGTACATTTTGGTCTATCATTAAACTAGGACACTGTGGTCTATCATTAAACTAGAACATTATGGTCTATCATTAAACTAGGACACTGTAATCTATCATTAAACTAAGACACTGTGGTCTATCATTAAGCTAGTACATTGTGGTCTATCATTAAACTAGGTCACTGTAGTCTATCATTAAACTAGGACACTGTGGTCTATCATTAAACTAGTACATTGTGGTCTATCATTAAACTAAGACACTGTGGTCTATCATTAAACTAGTACACTGTGGTCTATCATTAAACTAGGTCACTGTAGTCTATCATTAAACTAGCACATTGTGGTCTATTATTAAACTAGTACATTGTGGTCTATCATTAAACTAGTACATTGTGGTCTATCATTAAACTAAGACACCGTGGTCTATCATTAAACTAGTACACTGTGGTCTATCATTAAACTAGGACACTGTGGGCTATCATTAAACTAGTACATTGTGGTCTATTATTAAACTAGTACACTGTGGTCTATCATTAAACTAGCACATTGTGGTCTATTATTAAACTAGTACATTGTGGTCTATTATTAAACTAGTACACTGTGGTCTATCATTAAACTAGTACATTGTGGTCTATTATTAAACTAATACATTGTGGTCTATCATTAAACTAGTACATTGTGGTTTATTATTAAACTAGTACACTGTGGTCTATCATTAAACTAGCACATTGTGGTCTATTATTAAACTAGTACATTGTGGTCTATCATTAAACTAGTACATTGTGGTCTATTATTAAACTAGTACACTGTGGTCTATTATTAAACTAGGACACTGTGGGCTATCATTAAGCTAGCGCATTGTGGTCTATCATTAAACTAGGACACTGTGGTCTATCATTAAACTAGTACACTGTAATCTATCATTAAACTAGGACACTGTGGTCTATCATTAAACTAGTACACTGTGGTCTATTAGTTAACTAGGACACTGTGGACTATCATTAAGGTAGGACACTGTGGTATATCATTAAACTAGGACACTGTGGTCTATAATTAAACTAGGACACTGTGGATTATCATTAAACTAGGACATTGTGGATTATCATTAAACTAGGACATTGTGGTCTATCATTAAACTAGTACACTGTGGTCTATTAGTTAACTAGGACACTGTGGACTATCATTAAGGTAGGACACTGTGGTATATCATTAAACTAGGACACTGTGGTCTATCATTAAACTAGGACACTGTGGTATATCATTAAACTAGGACACTGTGGTCTATCATTAAACTAGTACACTGTAATCTATCATTAAACTAGGACACTGTGGTCTATCATTAAACTAGTACACTGTGGTCTATTAGTTAACTAGGACACTGTGGAGTATTATTAAACTAGGACACTGTGGTCTATCATTAAACAAGGACATTGTGGTCTATCATTAAACTAGGACACTGGTCTATCATTAAACTAGGACACTGTGGAATATCATTAAAATAGAACACTGTGGTCTATCATTAAACTAGGATACTGTGGTCTATCATTAAACTAGGACACTCTGGTCTATCATTAAACTAGTACACTGTGGATTATCATTAAACTAAGACACTGTGGTCTATCATTAAACTAGGACACTGTGGTCTATCATTAAACGAGTACATTGTGGTCTATCATTAAACTAGGATACTTGGTCTATCATTAAACTAGGACACTGTGGTCTATCATTAAACTAGGACACTGTGGTCTATCATTAAACTAGGACACTGTGTATTATCATTAAACTAGGACACTGTGGTATATCATTAAACTAGGACACTGTGGTCTATCATTAAACTAGGACACTGTGGTCTATCATTAAACTAGGACACTGTGGTCTATCATTAAACTAGGACACTGTGGTATATCATTAAACTAGGACACTGTGGTCTATCATTAAACTAGTACACTGTGGTCTATCATTAGACTAGGACACTGTGGTCTATCATTAAACTAGGACACTGTGGATTATCATTAAACTAGGACACTGTGGTCTGTCATTAAACTAAGACACTGTGGTCTATCATTAAACTAGGACACTGTGGATTATCATTAAACTAGGACACTTTGGATTATCATTAAACTAGGACACTGTGGATTATCATTAAACTAGGACACTGTGGATTATCATTAAACTAAGACACTGTGGTCTATCATTAAAGTAGGACACTGTGGTCTATCATTAAACTAAGACACTGTGGTCTATCATTAAACTAGGACACTGGTCTATCATTAAACTAGGACACTGTGGATTATCATTAAACTAAGACACTGTGGTCTATCATTAAACTAGGACACTGTGGTCTATCATTAAACTAAGACACTGTGGTCTATCTTTAAACTAGGACACTGTGGTCTATCATTAAATTAAGACACTGTGGTCTATCATTAAACTAGGACACTGTGGTCTAACATTAAACTAGGACACTGTGGATTATCATTAAACTAAGACACTGTAGTCTATCATTAAACTAGGACACTGGTCTATCATTAAACTAAGACACTGTGGTCTATCATTAAACTAGGACACTGTGGTATATCATTAAACTAGGACACTGTGGTATATCATTAAAATAGGACACTGTGGTCTATCATTAAACTAGGACACTGTGGTCTATCATTAAACTAGGATACTGTGGTCTATCATTAAATTAGGACACTGTTGTCTATCATTAAACTAAGACTATGAGTCTATCATTAAACTTGAATACTGTGGTCTATCATTAAACTAGTACATTGTGGTCTATCATTAGACTAGTACATTGTGGTCTATCATTAAACTAGGACACTGTGGTCTATCATTAATTAGCACATTGTGGTCTATGATTAAAATAGGACACTGTGGTCTATGATTAAACTAGCACTTTGTGGTCTATCATTAAACTAGGACACTGTGGTCTATCATTAAACTAGTACATTGTGGTCTATCATTAAACTAGGGCACCGGTATATCATTAAACTAGTACACCGTGGTCTATCATTAAACTAGGACACTGTGATCTATCATTAAACTAGTACATTGTGGTCTATCATTAAACTAGTACATTGTGGTCTATCATTAAACTAGGACACTGGTATATCATTAAACTAGTACATTGTGGTCTATCATTAAACTAGGACACTGTGGTTTATTATTAAACTAGTATATTGTGGTCTATCATTAAACTAGTACATTGTGGTCTATCATTAAACTAGGACACTGGTCTATCATTAAACTAAGACACTGTGGTCTATCATTAAACTAGTACAGTGTGGTCTATCATTAAACTAGTACATTGTGGTCTATCATTAAACTAGTATATTGTGGTCTATCATTAAACTAGTACACTGTGGTCTATCATTAAAGTAGGACATTGTGGTCTATCATTAAACTAAGACACTGTGGTCTATTATTAAACTAGGACACTGTGGTCTATCATTAAACAAGCACATTGTGGTTTATGATTAAACTAGTACATTGTGGTCTATCATCAAACTAGGACATTGTAGTCTATCATTAAACTAGGACACTGTGGTCTATTATTAAACTGGTACATTGTGATCTATCATTAAACTAGGACACTGTGGTCTATCATTAAACTAAGACACTGTGGTCTATCATTAAACTAGAACATTGTGGTCTATCATTAAACTAGGACAATGTGGTCTATCATTAAACTAGTACATTTTGGTCTATCATTAAACTAGGACACTGTGGTCTATCATTAAACTAGAACATTATGGTCTATCATTAAACTAGGACACTGTAATCTATCATTAAACTAAGACACTGTGGTCTATCATTAAGCTAGGTCACTGTAGTCTATCATTAAACTAGGACACTGTGGTCTATCATTAAACTAGTACATTGTGGTCTATCATTAAACTAAGACACTGTGGTCTATCATTAAACTAGTACACTGTGGTCTATCATTAAACTAGGTCACTGTAGTCTATCATTAAACTAGCACATTGTGGTCTATTATTAAACTAGTACATTGTGGTCTATCATTAAACTAGTACATTGTGGTCTATCATTAAACTAAGACACCGTGGTCTATCATTAAACTAGTACACTGTGGTCTATCATTAAACTAGGACACTGTGGGCTATCATTAAACTAGTACATTGTGGTCTATTATTAAACTAGTACACTGTGGTCTATCATTAAACTAGCACATTGTGGTCTATTATTAAACTAGTACATTGTGGTCTATTATTAAACTAGTACACTGTGGTCTATCATTAAACTAGTACATTGTGGTCTATTATTAAACTAATACATTGTGGTCTATCATTAAACTAGTACATTGTGGTTTATTATTAAACTAGTACACTGTGGTCTATCATTAAACTAGCACATTGTGGTCTATTATTAAACTAGTACATTGTGGTCTATCATTAAACTAGTACATTGTGGTCTATTATTAAACTAGTACACTGTGGTCTATTATTAAACTAGGACACTGTGGGCTATCATTAAGCTAGCGCATTGTGGTCTATCATTAAACTAGGACACTGTGGTCTATCATTAAACTAGTACACTGTAATCTATCATTAAACTAGGACACTGTGGTCTATCATTAAACTAGTACACTGTGGTCTATTAGTTAACTAGGACACTGTGGACTATCATTAAGGTAGGACACTGTGGTATATCATTAAACTAGGACACTGTGGTCTATAATTAAACTAGGACACTGTGGATTATCATTAAACTAGGACATTGTGGATTATCATTAAACTAGGACATTGTGGTCTATCATTAAACTAGTACACTGTGGTCTATTAGTTAACTAGGACACTGTGGACTATCATTAAGGTAGGACACTGTGGTATATCATTAAACTAGGACACTGTGGTCTATCATTAAACTAGGACACTGTGGTATATCATTAAACTAGGACACTGTGGTCTATCATTAAACTAGTACACTGTAATCTATCATTAAACTAGGACACTGTGGTATATCATTAAACTAGTACACTGTGGTCTATTAGTTAACTAGGACACTGTGGAGTATTATTAAACTAGGACACTGTGGTCTATCATTAAACAAGGACATTGTGGTCTATCATTAAACTAGGACACTGGTCTATCATTAAACTAGGACACTGTGGAATATCATTAAAATAGAACACTGTGGTCTATCATTAAACTAGGATACTGTGGTCTATCATTAAACTAGGACACTCTGGTCTATCATTAAACTAGTACACTGTGGATTATCATTAAACTAAGACACTGTGGTCTATCATTAAACTAGGACACTGTGGTCTATCATTAAACGAGTACATTGTGGTCTATCATTAAACTAGGATACTTGGTCTATCATTAAACTAGGACACTGTGGTCTATCATTAAACTAGGACACTGTGGTCTATCATTAAACTAGGACACTGTGTATTATCATTAAACTAGGACACTGTGGTATATCATTAAACTAGGACACTGTGGTCTATCATTAAACTAGGACACTGTGGTCTATCATTAAACTAGGACACTGTGGTCTATCATTAAACTAGGACACTGTGGTATATCATTAAACTAGGACACTGTGGTCTATCATTAAACTAGTACACTGTGGTCTATCATTAGACTAGGACACTGTGGTCTATCATTAAACTAGGACACTGTGGATTATCATTAAACTAGGACACTGTGGATTATCATTAAACTAGGACACTGTGGTCTGTCATTAAACTAAGGCACTGTGGTCTATCATTAAACTAGGACACTGTGGATTATCATTAAACTAGGACACTTTGGATTATCATTAAACTAGGACACTGTGGATTATCATTAAACTAGGACACTGTGGATTATCATTAAACTAAGACACTGTGGTCTATCATTAAAGTAGGACACTGTGGTCTATCATTAAACTAAGACACTGTGGTCTATCATTAAACTAGGACACTGGTCTATCATTAAACTAGGACACTGTGGATTATCATTAAACTAAGACACTGTGGTCTATCATTAAACTAGGACACTGTGGTCTATCATTAAACTAAGACACTGTGGTCTATCTTTAAACTAGGACACTGTGGTCTATCATTAAATTAAGACACTGTGGTCTATCATTAAACTAGGACACTGTGGTCTAACATTAAACTAGGACACTGTGGATTATCATTAAACTAAGACACTGTAGTCTATCATTAAACTAGGACACTGGTCTATCATTAAACTAAGACACTGTGGTCTATCATTAAACTAGGACACTGTGGTCTATCATTAAACTAGGACACTGGTCTATCATTAAACTAGGACACTGTGGTATATCATTAAACTAGGGCACTGTGGTATATCATTAAACTAGGACACTGTTTTATATCATTAAACTAGGACACTGTGGTATATCATTAAACTAGGACACTGTGGTCTATCATTAAACTAGTACACTGTAATCTATCATTAAACTAGGACACTGTGGTCTATCATTAAACTAGTACACTGTGGTCTATTAGTTAACTAGGACACTGTGGACTATCATTAAGGTAGGACACTGTGGTATATCATTAAACTAGGACACTGTGGTATATCATTAAAATAGGACACTGTGGTCTATCATTAAACTAGGACACTGTGGTCTATCATTAAACTAGGATACTGTGGTCTATCATTAAATTAGGACACTGTGGTCTATCATTAAACTAAGACTATGGTCTATCATTAAACTAGGATACTGTGGTCTATCATTAAACTAGTACATTGTGGTCTATCATTAGACTAGTACATTGTGGTCTATCATTAAACTAGGACACTGTGGTCTATCATTAAGTTAGCACATTGTGGTCTATCATTAAACTAGGACACTGTGGTCTATGATTAAACTAGGACTTTGTGGTCTAACATTAAACTAGGACACTGTGGTCTATCATTAAATTAGTACATTGTGGTCTATCATTAAACTAGGGCACTGGTATATCATTAAACTAGTACACTGTGGTCTATCA
This sequence comes from Bathymodiolus septemdierum, assembly GCA_963383655.1. NCBI lineage: Eukaryota > Metazoa > Mollusca > Bivalvia > Mytilida > Modiolidae > Bathymodiolus > Bathymodiolus septemdierum. Next base: position 123,351,349 of record OY726519.1, on the reverse strand, counting down.
TTAAACTAGGACACTGTGATCTATCATTAAACTAGTACATTGTGGTCTATCATTAAACTAGTACATTGTGGTCTATCATTAAACTAGTACATTGTGGTCTTTCATTAAACTAGTACATTGTGGTCTATCATTAAACTAGAACACTGTGGTCAATCATTAAACTAGAATACTGTGGTCTATCATTAAACTAGTACATTGTGGTCTATCATTAAACTAGGACACTGGTATATCATTAAACCAGTACACTGTGGTCTATCATTAAACTAGGACACTGTGATCTATCATTAAACTAGGACACTGTGGTTTATTATTAAACTAGTATATTGTGGTCTATCATTAAACTAGTACATTGTGGTCTATCATTAAACTAGGACACTGGTCTATCATTAAACTAAGACACTGTGGTCTATCATTAAACTAGTACAGTGTGGTCTATCATTAAACTAGTACATTGTGGTCTATCATTAAACTAGTATATTGTGGTCTATCATTAAACTAGGACATTGTGGTCTATCATTAAACTAAGACACTGTGGTCTATTATTAAACTAGGACACTGTGGTCTATCATTAAACAAGCACATTGTGGTCTATGATTAAACTAGTACATTGTGGTCTATCATCAAACTAGGACACTGTGGTCTATCATTAAACTAGGACACTGTGGTCTATTATTAAACTGGTACATTGTGATCTATCATTAAACTAGGACACTGTGGTCTATCATTAAACTAAGACACTGTGGTCTATCATTAAACTAGTACATTGTGGTCTATCATTAAGCTAGGACATTGTGGTCTATCATTAAACTAAGACATCGTGGTCTATCATTAAACTAGGATACTGTGTTCTATCATTAAACTAGCACATTGTGATCTATCATTAAACTAGACACTGTGGTCTATCATTAAACTAGTACACTGTGGTCTATCATTAAACTAGGACACTGTGGTCTATCATTAAACTAGTACAATATGGTCTATCGTTAAACTAGGACACTGTAGTCTATCATTAAACTAAGACACTGTGGTCTATCATTAAACTAGTACATTGTGGTCTATCATTAAACTAGGACACTGTAGTCTATCACTAAACTAGGACACTGTGGTCTATCATTAAGCTCGTACATTGTGGCCTATCATTTAACTAAGACACTGTGGTCTATCATTAAACTAGCATATTGTGGTCTATCATTAAACTAGTACATTGTGGTCTATCATTAAACTAGGACACTGTGGTCTATTATTAAACTAGGACACTGTGGTCTATCATTAAAGTAGTACACTGTAATATATCATTAAACTAGGACACTGTGGTCTATCATTTAACTAGGACACTGTGGACTAACATTAAGGTAGGACACAGTGGTCCATCATTAAGCTTGGACACTGTAGTCTATCATTAAACTAGGACACTGTGGTATATCATTAAGCTAGGACACTGTGGTCTATCATTAAAATAGGACACGGTGGTCTATCATTAAACTAGGATACTGTGGTCTATCATTAAACTAGGACACTGTGGTATATCAATAAACTAGGACACTGTGGTCTATTATTAAATTAGTACATTGTGGTCTATCATTAAACTAGTACATTGTGGTCTATCATTAAACTAGGAGACTGTGGTCTATCATTATACTAGCACATTGTGGTCTATCATTAAACTAGGACACTGTGGTTTATCGTTAAACTAGTACATTGTGGTCTATCATTAAACTAGGACACTGTGGGCTATCATTAAGCTAGTACATTATGGTCTATCATTAAACTAGTACATTGTGGTCTATCATTAAACTAGGACACTGTGGGCTATCATTAAACTAGTACATTATGGTCTATCATTAAACTAAGACACTGTGGTCTATTATTAAACTAATACATTGTGGTCTATCATTAAACTAAGACACTGTGATCTATCATTAAACTAGCACATTGTGATCTATCATTAAACTAGTACATTGTGGTCTATCATTAAACTAGGACACTGTGGTTTATCGTTAAACTAGTACATTGTGGTCTATCATTAAACTAGGACACTGTGGGCTATCATTAAACTAGTACATTATGGTCTATCATTAAACTAGTACATTGTGGTCTATCTTTAAACTAGGACACTGTGGTCTATCATTAAACTAGTACATTATGGTCTATCGTTAAACTAGGACACTGTAGTCTATCATTAAACTAAGACACTGTGGTCTATCATTAAACTAGTACATTGTGGTCTATCATTAAACTAGGACACTGTAGTCTATCACTAAACTAGGACACTGTGGTCTATCATTAAGCTCGTACATTGTGGCCTATCATTAAACTAAGACACTGTGGTCTATCATTAAACTAGCATATTGTGGTCTATCATTAAACTAGTACATTGTGGTCTATCATTAAACTAGGACACTGTGGTCTATTATTAAACTAGGACACTGTGGTCTATCATTAAAGTAGTACACTGTAATATATCATTAAACTAGGACACTGTGGTCTATCTTTAAACTAGGACACTGTGGTCTATCATTTAACTAGGACACTGTGGACTAACATTAAGGTAGGACACAGTGGTCTATCATTAAGCTTGGACACTGTAGTCTATCATTAAACTAGGACACTGTGGTATATCATTAAGCTAGGACACTGTGGTCTATCATTAAAATAGGACACGGTGGTCTATCATTAAACTAGGATACTGTGGTCTATCATTAAACTAGGACACTGTGGTATATCAATAAACTAGGACACTGTGGTCTATTATTAAATTAGTACATTGTGGTCTATCATTAAACTAGTACATTGTGGTCTATCATTAAACTAGAACAGTGTGGTCTATCATTAAACTAGGATACTGTGGTCTATCATTATACTAGCACATTGTGGTCTATCATTAAACTAGGACACTGTGGTTTATCGTTAAACTAGTACATTGTGGTCTATCATTAAACTAGGACACTGTGGGCTATCATTAAGCTAGTACATTATGGTCTATCATTAAACTAGTACATTGTGGTCTATCATTAAACTAGGACACTGTGGGCTATCATTAAACTAGTACATTATGGTCTATCATTAAACTAAGACACTGTGGTCTATTATTAAACTAGTACATTGTGGTCTATCATTAAACTAAGACACTGTGATCTATCATTAAACTAGCACATTGTGATCTATCATTAAACTAGTACATTGTGGTCTATCATTAAACTAGGACACTGTGGTTTATCGTTAAACTAGTACATTGTGGTCTATCATTAAACTAGGACACTGTGGGCTGTCATTAAACTAGTATATTATGGTCTATCATTAAACTAGTACATTGTGGTCTATCATTAAACTAGGACACTGTGGGCTATCATTAAACTAGTACATTATGGTCTATCATTAAACTAAGACACTGTGGTCTATTATTAAACTAGTACATTGTGGTCTATCATTAAACTAAGACACTGTGATCTATCATTAAACTAGCACATTGTGGTCTATGATTAAACTAGTACATTGTGGTCTATCATTAAACTAGGACACTGTGGTCTATCATTAAACTAGGACACTGTGGTCTATCATCAAACTAGGACACTGTGGTCTATCATTAAACTAAGACACTGTGATCTATCATTAAACTAGGACACTGTGGTCTATCATCAAACTAGGACACTGTGGTCTATCATTAAACTAAGACACTGTGGTCTATCATTAAACTAGGAAACTGTGATCTATCATTAAACTAGGATACTGTGGTCTATTATTAAACTAGTGCACTGTAATATATCATTAAACTAGGACACTGTGGTTTATCATTAAGGTAGGACACTGTGGTATATCATTAAACTAGGACACTGTGTCTATCATTAAACTAGTACATTGTGGTCTATGATTAAACTAGTACATTGTGGTCTATCATTAAACTAGGACACTGTGGTCTATCATTAAACTAGGACACTGAGGTCTATCATCAAACTAGGACACTGTGGTCTATCATTAAACTAAGACACTGTGATCTATCATTAAACTAGGACACTGTGGTCTATCATCAAACTAGGAAACTGTGGTCTATCATTAAACTAAGACACTGTGATCTATCATTAAACTAGGACACTGTGGTCTATCATTAAACTAGGATACTGTGGTCTATTATTAAACTAGTGCACTGTAATATATTATTAAACTAGGACACTGTGGTCTATCATTAAGGTAGGACACTGTGGTATATCATTAAACTAGGACACTGTGTCTATCATTAAACTAGTACATTGTGGTCTATCATTAAACTAGGACACTGGTCTATCATTAAACTAGTACACTGTGGTCTATCATTTAACTAGGACACTGTGTCTATCATTAAACTAGTACATTGTGGTCTATCATTAAACTAGGACACTGGTCTATCATTAAGCTAGTACACTGTGGTCTATCATTTAACTAGGACACTGTGGTCTATCATTAAGGTAGGACACTGTGGTATATCATTAAACTAGGACACTGTGTCTATCATTAAACTAGGACACTGTGGTCTATCATTAAACTAGGACACTGTGTCTATCATTAAACTAGTACATTGTGGTCTATCATTAAACTAGGACACTGGTCTATCATTAAACTAGTACACTGTGGTCTATCATTAAACTAGGACACTGTGATCTATCATTAAACTAGGATACTGTGGTCTATCATTAAACTAGTACATTATGGTCTATTATTAAACTAGGACACTGTGGTCTATCATTAAGGTAGGACACTGTGGTATATCATTAAACTAGGACACTGTGTCTATCATTAAACTAGTACATTGTGGTCTATCATTAAACTAGGACACTGGTCTATCATTAAACTAGTACACTGTGGTCTATCATTAAACTAGGACACTGTGATCTATCATTAAACTAGGATACTGTGGTCTATCATTAAACTAGTCAATTATGGTCTATTATTAAACTAGTACATTGTGGTCTATCATTAAACTAGTACATTGTGGTCTATCATTAAACTAGTACATTGTGGTCTATCATTAAACTAGGACATTGTGGTCTATCATTAAATTAAGACACTGTGGTCTATCATTAAACTAGGACTCTGTGGTCTATCATTAAACTAGCACATTGTGATCTATCATTAAACTAGGACACTGTGTTCTATCATTAAACTAGTACATTGTGGTCTATGATTAAACTAGGACACTGTGGGCTATCATTAAACTAGTACATTGTGGTCTATCATTAAACTAGTACATTGTGGTCTATCATTAAACTCGGACACTATTGTATATTATTAAACTAAGACACTGTGGTCTATCATTAAACTAGAACACTGTGGTCTATCATTAAACTAGGATACTGTGGTCTATCATTAAACTAGGACACTGTGTTCTATCATTAAACTAGTACATTGTGGTCTATGATTAAACTAGGACACTGTGGGCTATCATTAAACTAGTACATTATGGTCTATCATTAAAATAAGACACTGTGGTCTATCATTAAACTAGTACATTGTGGTCTATCATTAAACTAAGACACTGTGGTCTATCATTAAACTAGGACACTGTGGTCTATCATTAAGGTAGGACACTGTGGTCTATCATTAAACTAGTACATTGTGGTCTATCATTAAACTAGGAAACTGTGGTCTATCATTAAACTAGTACACTGTGGTCTATCATTAAACTAGGATACTGTGGTCTATCATTAAACTATGACACTGTGGTCTATGATTAAACTAGGACACTGTGGTCTATCATTAAACTAGGATACTGTGGTCTATCATTAAACTAGGACACTGTGGTCTATGATTAAACTAGGACACTGTGGTCTATCATTAAACTAGGAAACTGTGGTCTATCATTAAACTAGGACACTGTGGTCTATCATTAAACTAGGACACTGTGGTCTATCATTAAACTAGGATACTGTGGTCTATCATTAAACTAGGACACTGTGGTCTATGATTAAACTAGGACACTGTGGTCTATCATTAAACTAGGACACTGTGGTCTATCATTAAACTAGCACATTGTGGTCTATCATTAAACTAGGACACTGTGGTCTATCATTTAACTAGGACACTGTGGTCTATCATTAAGGTAGGACACTGTGGTATATCATTAAACTAGGACACTGTGGAATATCTTTAAACTAGGACACTGTGGTCTATCATTAAACTCGGACACTATTGTATATTATTAAACTAAGACACTGTGGTCTATCATTTAACTAGGACACTGTGGTCTATCATTAAACTAGGACACTGTGGTATATCATTAAACTAGGACACTGTGGAATATCTTTAAACTAGGACACTGTGGTCTATCATTAAGGTAGGACACTGTGGTATATCATTAAACTAGGACACTGTGGAATATCTTTAAACTAGGACACTGTGGTCTATCATTAAACTCGGACACTATTGTATATTATTAAACTAAGACACTGTGGTCTATCATTAAGCTAGGACACTGTGGTCTATCATTAAACTAGGACACTGTGGTCTATCATTAAACTAGGAAACTGTGGTATATCATTAAACTAGGAAACTGTGGTATATCATTAAACTAGGATACTGTGGTCTATCATTAAACTAGGACACTGTGGTTGATCATTAAACTAGAACACTGTGGTCTATCGTTTAATACGACAATTATAAATACCACCATGTATCAAATCGTATTAAATTTTTATCGTTGAAAATTGTATATTACTGCCTAAAGGTATAAATGAATTTGTTGTGTTCCTGTGTATTGTACATGTATGGTTTTGCTTTTTCTTCTTTTTAACCAGATTTTTATTATTGGTCATTAAGGGACAATTTTTTTGAGAACAAAAATTCTGTTTCAGAGTGCATTTGTTTTTCAGCTACAAAGATATATCATCAACATCTTTTTATAAGAGTAAAATACACCCTTTTCCCATAATGCCAATGCAAAGAAATGAAATGTGATACACAAATACACTGTTAGGAATTTAATTAATACACCTAATATCCTTGTCATTCTGTAGTTAACTGTTCAAGTGAAATGGTTGTAAGTATAAGATACAGTACTATTACAACAAAAGGAGCGGCCCGTTTTGAATATCACACAATACGGGCAACTTCTTTTGTTTCAAGAGTAATTTATCTAACTTGTACAATAATGTTATAAGTTATAAAATAAAAAAAAAAAGTCGTGAGAACAGTTTTGTTTATGAATGAGCTTACAGAATTTTCCTATTCATGTTATAAGGGCATAATATATTGACGTGTCCTTGTAACCAACATTGTTTGTATTTGTTTCACAATAAATATGTCTAAAGTAAACCTCATCGAGATTACAACGTTTCGCTAACCACTTATGGAACAACAGCGAATTGTTTTGAATGATCCCCATTGTTCTTATCTGTTGATCTATACACGCACCACTAAGATATCCCAATTATCAAATTTATACGATTGTAATATATATATACAAATATAAATATATTTGGCATGGACATGTTTTTAATGGTAATGACAGAACACAATATTTTTGTGGATTTATTCGATTATAATGCAGGTAATAGCATTATTTGCAACTTTAGTTAGCTGCATGTTATTGACATGAACAGTCAACCGATTTGAATTACGATTTCAGAAATGTTACGGAAAAATCGAGATTTGCATAAAACCCCGCGTTCTATACAATGAAAAAAAAATAAACATTAACAAATATAAACATACACGAAAATGAATTTATTGATTAGAATATGACACTGTGGTTTATCGATTAATACGACAATAATGAGCACCATTATGAAGCCGAGGTTGAAAATGTCTTTTTCGAAGGGTAACAATCTGATCTATCACTCTCTCAACTATATGTTATTTAATTTATTATACACTTTCTCGTTTGCAATGATGTTTTTTTTTCATTTTAATGTTTCATTTCATATTCAATCTATTCATTTTTACAGATATTTAGTAATTTTGCTAGAACCTAGAATTCTTAACCACCCAGCAATAGAGTGGCAGATATATTTATATTCTTGCATATAAAAAGACAAATATGAGAGGGTGACAGTAAAACAATTGTTACCCACTGAGCCATGTGTCAGAGCAGAATGTTACCCTCGTCTTATCCAATAAAATTACAGCTTACACACATGAAGTATAATAAATTAAGTTGTTCTTTTATCAACAAGAGTTGTGGTCGAAATTACCTAAAATGAGAACTCGTCAGGTACTAAGCATTATATAAAATAAGAGGCGTACAGCAAACGCCCAATGAATTAATCAAATGACATGTTTATATTGACTGTCATTGGCTTCATGGATGTTCCGTAGTTCGCTGGAATTTTCATTGAATGACATGGTTTTAAAATATATTTATCATTGAAATTTGCAGATCCTAAGATAATGTATTTATTTTTTAAAGCTAATGATATATCGATCAGGTTTTCCTGGTTATTCCCTTTAGCTCACTTGCTTTTAAATACTTTTAAATTATTTGACTTTCCTGTCGTTTTTGACTATGAGCGTACTTGATGAATGTTATTCCAGTAACGTATGGTACGTGCCTTATTAAATATCTACGTTCGTATTATGGTCCAATGATATGACTTATGGTATTATATAAGGTCATGCACAATTTAAGAATAATAATGACATTTAGTTTCTTAGCATGACGTCACAGATACGTCATGGTGTAACAGTCGTTTACATAAAAAATAAATAAATAACAGTTTCCGTTTTATTGTCTGGAAATGTTGTTGATCAAATTGAGGTTGTCGAGAAAGAAAATGTTGCCGGGCATAGCTTCGTTTTCTACACATTACTCTATAAACATGATGAATACCAATAACTTTTTTGTTCTAGGTTATTGATACAGTATTGTCATGGCCTCAAGCGTTCAACCAATGGCTTGGAAGCATTACCTTACAAGTTGTGTATGGCTGGGATATGAACCGGAAGAAACTGTTGAGACTAACATACTACAACGATATAATACATTGTATACACGATACTGTCAAGATAACGGTTTACAGTTCGATCCCTCTACAAATTTAGATTCTGATGTTGATGAACAAAAACTTTCAGAGCTTTTGTATCTAAATCTTTGTCAGGAACTCGGTTACGAATCTATAATACAAATTAGACGTAATATCACCAACTTAGTGGATCAGGTCCGCAATCAAATATATTCTGACACGAGCTGTTTGATCTATCAAGTTGGAAGTAGGGCAGACGGATTTAGGATAATTACATCCGATGTTGATAATATGTTTGTTATTACAGACAAACTGGTAGTAAATAATACAACAGAGATAACAGCACTCTCATTTGACAAATTAAACAAACCTGTCATGACCATGGAAACAAAGTACACTAAACCAGGATATGTTCGCTTAATATTAGAAACTGATAAATACATGACAAGTGAGAGAATGTCCAGTTTAGGCCATAATTACGATGACAAGTTTTATATATCGAGCACCCTTTATCGAAAAACCTTTATGTCCTCACTGGGAAAGAATGCAGAGGCTCACGGCCCAGCCACAAAAATGAAGAACGGCATTGTGGAATATGATTTTGCAAAGTGTTTATCTTGTACATCACAACCTAGCGCCGTTCAGAATTGGGTGATGAGATGCAATAAGTATAATTGGCCTGACAGTGTAGTATTGGAACAATGCATATCTTTAGGATGTCAACTTGCGTCTGTTGGCTCTAAAGAATCGCCACACAAGGATCTTGAATGGCGGATCTCATTTATCTTAATGGAGAAGACATTATTACAATCGTTATCTCATAGTCAGTTTATGTGCTATGGTCTCTTAAAATTATACCTTAAAGAAGTATTGGGGTCATTTGAGGAAATAAATGATCTAGTGTCTTCCTATTTCATGAAAACTGTTTTATTTTGGGAAATACAAACTAACAGGGAGCACAATGTTAGGGCTGATAGTCTCTTACAAGTCTTCCGGAACTGTTTACAGCGACTATATAAATGTGTCAAGGAAACAAATTTTCCAAACTTTTTTATTCCTGAAAACAATATGTTCGAAAATAGAATTTACGGTGAAAGCCAGCACACATTGCAAAAGATTCTGGGATTATTATTCACCGAAAATTTTGATGGTTTGTATAGATGCCAGTCAATTGACCTCCCCCACTTGATATTTCAAGTTCTGATAAATGAAAAGAAATCAGTTGTAGTGTCCGTCAACGAAAGTATATATGTAACAAATGAAGATATCGAAACACATACATGGCTTGAAATCCACACTCAATTTTTTTCTTACCAGTATACACTGGGTTCTATCGTAGAGTTAGACAAATTACTCAAAACATTTGAGTTGATGCTAACCAAGGATTCCCTTACTGATTTGGAGAAGAGAGCAGTACAAACGTGGATCAGTGAAGTTACCGTTCATATTACTATACACAACTTCAAGGATATAATAGCACCAAACGTATCTCCTGATATAGTGTTGGAGAAATACAACTTGTGTTGTAATATCTTTCGTACCCATGACACCAAAGAAGGTGTTGCTCCATTATATCTGGCTACGTTGATGTATATAACTGGCAGATATAATTTCTGTTTGGATGTTATCAAGGAGTGCATTGAAAGGCTTAAAGAAGGAGTTTTAAACGTGATGCATGTATCAGTATATCTCCAACTTACAGAACTCCGACTAGAATTGGAATTAAGATTGCACATGGACATACTTGGTAGCGAACAGGATTTTTTTCAAATAGATTCAGTGGTATATGCATCAATGTTATCAATTTTATGTCATTATCATTTGGGTGATGTTGAAGGAACAGAAATTGAATTCCAATGTCTACATGGAATTCGTTCAGGCATGTCGTATACGAAAACTTTACATTTTGAAGAAATGTTCTGGCAGGTCTTGGGAATATGTGCTGAAATCATCGGGAAATATGACGAAGCATATCAATCATACGTGCGAGCATACAAGTCGCCAAGGGTTTCTCTTGATGACAATGCTCCTTTACTCCGGGTGCTATGTCTGATTTATAAACTTTTACAAAAATAGTACTAGAATAATTCATATTTTGTACATTATGGAATTCATCATTTTATATATTTACTGTAATTTAAATATCAATTAAATATTAAGACAATATTGTTATCTTGAACATTTACTCTTTTCCTTATGTGAATGACACATAAAAATGATACATACATTAATTAGTATGTTGAAATAGGAAATATAAGACATGGTCATACATAGGTAAACATTATGACAATATATATGGTTTCAATTTTCCCATTATTAACTTTCCATTTATATAAAGCAACACGTGGTTATTTGTTTACATTTCATAGCAAAACATTATTCACTACAATAATAACATATTTGGTACATATTTAGCTTTCTGTGTATCTTTTGTCGACCACTGTTTATCTTTATCTTGTGGCCATTGTATTGTCTGTCCTTCAATTTACGGATTCGGATTACCCCTGAGGTATCGTCAAAATATAAAAATGACATATAAAATAAGAGAAACACAATATTAAGAGAGTTACTGATCGTCGACACATGACTCAATTAAAATAGCTCGCTCTTTTATCATTTTACATAATAGTTTTTTACTGAACTGGTCAAGCAAGAAATGAAGCTCAGTGTTAAAACTAAGAATATGCTTCCTAATGGGGATAAATAATATACTTTAATTACTTGACCCAAAGAGAATTACAAATAAGTAAATACATATATACATGAAAATAAAATAAAATGGACTGATAATTGTCATACGTATTATTATTATTGTTTTAAATGTACTTCTATTTTCTACTACAAAATACTGACGACATCCCACACGTTAAAAATTATATGTCTGATAATTGTGTATACTTATAACTTATGTGATGAAGATGATGATGTGTAAATAATTAACATGAAAATATAAATACAATGATTAATGAAGATATATATGTATATATCTATAAAACAAGTAATAGTAGACAGTGAAACCGGTCTAACCCGAACCCTGAGTAAACCGAACACCTGCTTAAACCGAACCCTGAATAAAACGAACACCTGTCTAAACCTAACACTGAGTAAACCGAGCACCTGTCTAAACTGAACCATGAGTAAACCAAACACCTGTCTAAACCGAACCCTGAGTAAACCGAACACCTGTCTAAACCGAACCCTGCGTAAACCGAGCACCTGTCTAAATCGAACCCTGAGTAAACCAAGCACATGTCTAAAATGAACCCTGAGTAAACCGAGCACCTATCTAAATCGAACCTGAGTAAATCAAACACCTGTCTAAATTGAACCCTGAGCAAACCGAACATCTGTCTACACTGAACCCTGAGTAAACTGAACACCTGTATAAACATAATCATGAGTAAACCGAGCACCTGTCTAAACCTAACCGTGAGTAAACCGAACACCTGCCTAAACCGAATCCTGAGTAAACCGAACACCTGTCTAAACCGAACCCTGCGTAAACCGAGCACCTGTCTAAACCGAACCCTGAGTAAACCGAGCACCTGTCTAAATCGAACCCTGAGTAAACCAAACACATGTCTAAAATGAACCCTGAGTAAACCGAGCACCTGTCTAAGCCTAACCGTGAGTAAACCGAACACCTGCCTAAACCGAACCCTGAGTAAACCGAACACCTGTCTAAACCGAACCCTGAGTAAACCGAGCACCTGTCTAAATCGAACCCTGAGTAAACCAAACACATGTCTAAAATGAACCCTGAGTAAACCGAGCACCTGTCTAAATTGAACCCTGAGTAAATCAAACACCTGTCTAAATTGAACCCTGAGCAAACCGAACATCTGTCTACACTGAACCCTGAGTAAACTGAACACCTGTCTAAACCGTACCATGAGTATACCGAACACCTGTCTAAACCTAACCCTGAGTAAACCGAGCACCTGTCTAAACCGAACCCTGAATAAACCGAACGCCTGTCTAAACTGAACCATGAGTAAACCGAACACCTGTCTAAACCTAACCCAGAGTAAACCGAGCACCTGTCTAAACCTAACCCTGAGTAAACCGAACACCTGTCTAAACCGAACCATGAGTAAACCGAGCTCCTGTTTAAACCTAACCCTGAGTAAACCGAACACCTGTCTAAACCGAACCATGAGTAAACCGATCACCTGTCTAAACCGAACCATGAGTAATCCGAACACCTGTCTAAAACCTAACCCTGAGTAAACTGAGCATCTGTCTAAACCTAACCATGAGTAAATCGAACACCTGTTTAAAATCTAACCTTGAGTAAACCGAGCACCTGTCTAAACCAAACCCTGAGTAAATCGAACACCTGTCTAAACCGAACCCTGAGTAAACCGAACACTTGTCTAAACCTAAGCATGAGTAAACCGAGCACCTGTCTAAACCTAACCATGAGTAAACCGAACATCTGTCTAAACCGAACCCTGAGTAAACCAAACACCTGTCTAAACCGAACCCTGAGTAAACCGAACACCCGCCTAAACCAGGTAGACTTTACAGTCCCATCTCCTAATTGTCCACGTAATTTGAAACTGTATAAACCAAACACCTGTCTAAACTGAACAAAATGTGAATTTTCAAATTAATAAATAGCATTATCAACACTTATCTACTTGAATTCAACCAAGAACATTGCTAATTTACAACACCCTGTGACAGACAGACATTATTGTTGCTGTGCATATTTGATATACCAGGTAGTCAACATGACCAATTGTATTATGTCTTATCTCATACATTTCTCTACAACAACTTCTCAAGATACAGTTATAAAATGTGCTGTTTTTTTTTAGTTTTAAGCAATCAACCATTCTTTCGTATCAATTTATTTGCAATAGGACATCGCTATCTTCAACATATACTATTGTTTGTCTATTGTTAAAACAATGTTGAAGATACGAACGTATTTATTAGAATATGTGAATTGGGGAAGGACAGACGATACAAGTATTTATGCAAAAAGACAAACAATGGTCGACAAAACACTGGATAGAAAAACTAACATTGCACAATGCAGACTCCGCAAATAACCGGAATGGGTTAGCTGCTCCCTTAAAATTATATCCAGGAATGACAAATACAACATCTAAGTCTAAACCTTTGTGGAAACATAAAATATCACAACAGTAAAGTAGTTATCTTGTTATTATGTTACATTAATCATCTTGTAATTCACTGTACAAATTAAAGAACACACCTTTTACTTTGGTTACAATACAAACGTAGATATCAAATTTAGTGCGCACGACGCGTTTCTGCAGGTACGCTCAAATTCGAAAGAGTGTAACGTCAAGTAAATTAAAAGTCTTTGGTGAAAATAAAACCAAAGGACCTAAGCATGATAGCTATACTAGATTTCATAAAATTACAAATCACGTTTTGGGTATTTGTAAAAATATTGCTATATGTAAACAAAAACTGCTAAATATCCAAATTCATGCATATTGTTATTATGTAAAGATTCATGTAAAACGTGTTTACTTGACATAGTTCATTGATGAGATAAACGTTCGTTCATCTGAACCCACAATACAACGGACACTGAACTAGTAATAGTGCAATACTGGTATAGTTATATAATGGCAAAAGTACACAAAGCGAGACAACCCCTGTGTCCTTAGTTCAATATGAGCGTGTAACATTTCTCTTGTTTAAGCTCATGTTAAAATGTTGCTTATGTAAATTTACGGATGTTGTACATGAAGCAACAGCAGATGATTACACTTTATAGATAATACTAAATATATGCCTCTCTCAATTTCCTCTCCTTTCTTATTCCCATGTTTTTGCTAATGGTGATTTACTAATTAACTATTGTTTATTGTATAAATATAATGTTTTCCTACAATTTTCTGTTGTATTTGGATTCAGGATTTATATCGTATTTATATAAATCTGATGGTAATTATATTTTCGAATATTAGGGAGAACAACTTTGACTATGATTAGATTAAATTGACATGAAACTAAAATACAATGAAGAGAAAAACAAAGACTTAGATCAAGGATGGGCGTGGGTTATTATGATAGCAGCGGTTTTGGAGGGTTTGCTAAATGGGCTACTAATTTACACCACGGGTGTACTATATGTGGCTCTTCCTGAGAGGTATGAACAAGACAACCCTACTCGTCGTTTATTGGTTCATTATTTACCAGCCTCCTGTCACTTGTAGGTAAGTGTTGTGGTAGCTACTTTGTGACTTGTTCACCACAGTTGAGATTCAAATACATATACATATATAGCTGTTATTGCTATGTCAATTAATATTCTTCTTCCACGAGTACGAACTGAATCGTTATTGTAATAGTTAGCGTACTCGCCTCAAGTGCGGTAGATCGTGGGTTCGAACCCCGATCGTATCAAACAAAAGACTACAAAACGGGTACTTGTTGCATCTCCACTAAGTACCTAAGAAGCGACAATTAGCGCGAAAACTGGTTGGCTCAGAATCAGAATAATTCTATCCCAGTGGAACGACATGTCTACCCGCGGCCTGTTTCAGTATGATAGCGATATACAAATAGTCTATTACAAGGCGGACATCATCATAATCTCAATGTAATATAACTCGCTGAAAGAGCTGGGAAAAATTGCTCATTTTGCGCTAAGCAACGATCTCTCACTCACTCTATGAATATGAATACACTACTTACCGATCGTTGGCATTGGAACGATGTATGTTCATTGGTGGAATTGGATATCTTATGGGACCGCCATTATCAGGTTTGTGTCTTTAACCATAGGAACACTTATTCACAACCACAGAACGGGCTTTCAACTGAAATGGCAAATTAAAATAATGGAAATGAATATGAAATATTTAAGAAAGCTTTACGAGAACACTTTCTATCAATTGTACAATGCACAATGTAGTTCTGACAATTTCACGTAACTTTGATATATACTAGGTATGATTAGTTCATGTATTTGCTTTTACACTTTACAATGTTATCTGACCGAACTCATGTGATGCTGCTCATAATGGTTGGCTCATCAAAGGAGATTATAAAAACAATTGTTTGCAGAGAAAAGAAAAAAATTAAAATACCAAAGTCCCTGAATTAAAAAAAAGACAGACATTACAATTGACAAAAGATAAAAGGAGAAATAATGATCCTCAAACATCATACAGAAAACTAACGACTGAGCAACACGAACCACACGAAAAGATGGGGATGAACTCATGTGCTCCGGAAGGGGAACGAGGTTACTGCTCCACTATTGGCACCTGTCATAAGTTTGTATTTAGTAATAATAATCTACGATTAAACTTTATTTATATCACAATTTTACAGGATTTATTATCGACCAAGGTGGGACATATGAAGATGGTTTTCAAATAAGTGGTAAGTTACATTTTTTATTTAGAATAGAGAGAAATATAGCAAACCCAGTACACACAAAGTCATGACAAGTACATTTATATACAAAAACAAAATAAATAATGTAAACATAAAGTCATGACAAGTATATTTATATACAAAAACATAATAAATAATGTACACATAAAGTCATGACAAGTACATTTATATACAAAAACATAATAAATAATGTACACATAAAGTCATGACAAGTACATTTATATACAAAAACATAATAAATAATGTACACATAAAGTCATGACAAGTACATTTATATACAAAAACATAATAAATAATATACACATAAAGTCATGACAAGTACATTTATATACAAAAACATAATAGATAATGTACAGAGAAACGCCATGACATTCATTCTTATAAAAACCATTATGAACTAAGAACACACGATCACATTGACATATATACATTCATATAAAAGAGCATAATGCCTCAGGCACACAGGAACGTAATGACATATCTCATCTTATAAAATAACATAATGACTCAAGTACACAGGAACCTCAAGACATATCTCATCTTATAAAATAATATAATGGCTCCAGTACACAGGAACCTCATGACATATCTCATCTAATAAAATAACATAATGGCTCCAGTACACAGGAACCTCATGACATATCTCATCTTATACAATAACATAATGACTCAAGTACACAGGAACCTCATGACATATCTCATCTTATACAATAACATAATGACTCAAGTACACAGGAACCTCATGACATATCTCATCTTATACAATAACATAATGATTCAAGAACACAGGAACCTCATGACATATCTCATCTTATACAATAACATAATGACTCAAGTACACAGGAACCTCATGACATATCTCATCTTATAAAATAACATAATGGCTCAAGTACACAGGAACGTAATGACGTATCTCATCTTATACAATAACATAATGGCTCCAGTACACAGGAACCTCATGACATATCTCATCTTATAAAATAACATAATGACTCAAGTACACAGGAACCTCATGACATATTTCATCTTATAACATAACACAATGACTCAAGTACACAGGAACCTCATGACATATCTCATCTTATAAAATAACATAATGGCTCCAGTACACAGGAACCTCATGACATATCTCATCTTATAAAATAACATAGTGACTCAAGTACACAGGAACCTCATGAGATATCTCATCTTATAAAATAACATAATGGCTCAAGTACACAGGAACCTCATGACATATCTCATCTTATAAAATAACATAAGGACTCAAGCACACAGGAACGTAATGACATATCTTATTTTATAAAATAACATAATGACTCAAGTACACCGGAACCTCATGACATATCTCATCTTATACAATAACATAATGACTCAAGTACACAGGAACCTCATGACATATCTCATCTTATACAATAACATAATGACTCAAGTACCCAGGAACGTAATGACATATCTCATCTTATAAAATAACATAATGACTCAAGTAAGCAGGAACCTCATGACATATATCATCTTATAAAATAACATAATGACTCAAGTAAACAGGAACATAATGACATATGTCATCTTATAAAATAACATAATGACTCAAGTACACAGGAACCTCATGACATATATCATCTTATAAAATAACATAATGACTCAAGTACACAGGAACCTCATGACATATGTCATCTTATAAAATAACATAATGACTCAAGTACACAGGAACCTCATGACATATGTCATCTTATAAAATAACATAATGACTCAAGTACACAGGAACCTCATGACATATATCATCTTATAAAATAACATAATGACTCAAGTACACAGGAACCTCATGACATGTCATCTTATAAAATAACATAATGACTCAAGTACACAGGAACCTCATGACACATCTCATCTTATAACATAACACAATGACTCAAGTACACAGGAACGTATGTCATATCTCATCTTATAAAATAACATGATGACTCAAGTACACAGGAACCTCATGACATATATCATTTTATAAAATAACATAATGACTCAAGTACGCAGGAACCTCATGACATATATCATTTTATAAAATAACACAATGACTCAAGTACACAGGAACGTAATGACATATCTCATCTTATACAATAACATAATGACTCAAGTACACAGGAACGTAATGACATATCTCATCTTATAAAATAACATAATGACTCAAGTACACAGGAACGTCATGACATATCTCATCTTATACAATAACCTAATGACTCAAGTACACAGGAACCTCATGACATATCTAATCTTATAAAATAACATAATGACTCAAGTACACAGGAACCTCATGACATATCTCGTCTTATACAATAACATAATGACTCAAGTACACAGGAACCTCATGACATATCTCATCTTATACAATAACACAATGACTCAAGTACACAGGAACGTCATGACATATCTCATCTTATACAATAACATAATGACTCAAGTACACAGGAACCTCATGACATATCTAATCTTATAAAATAACATAATGACTCAAGTACACAGGAACCTCATGACATATCTCATCTTATAAAATAACATAATGACTCAAGTACACAGGAACGTCATGACATATCTCGTCTTATACAATAACATAATGACTCAAGTACACAGGAACGTCATGACATATCTCATCTTATACAATAACATAATGACTCAAGTACACAGGACCCTCATGACATATCTCATCGTATACAATAACACAATGACTCAAGTACACAGGAACCTCATGACATATCTCATCTTATACAATAACATAATGACTCAAGTACACAGGAACGTCATGACATATCTCATCTTATAAAATAACACAATGACTCAAGTACACAGGAACCTCATGACATATCTCATCTTATACAATAATATAATGACTCCAGTACACAGGAACCTCATGACATATCTCATCTTATAAAATAACATAATGACTCAAGTACACAGGAACCTCATGACATATCTCATCTTATAAAATAACATAATGACTCAAGCACACAGGAACGTAATGTCATATCTCATTTTATACAATAACATAATGACTCAAGTACACAGGAACCTCATGACATATCTCATCGTATACAATAACATAATGACTCAAGTACACAGGAACGTAATGACATATCTCATCTTATAAAATAACATAATGTCTCAAGTACACAGGAACGTCATGACATATCTCATCTTATACAATAACATAATGACTCAAGTACACAGGAACCTCATGACATATCTCATCGTATACAATAAGACAATGACTCAAGTACACAGGAACGTAATGACATATCTCATCTTATAAAATAACACAATGACTCAAGTACACAGGAACCTCATGACATATCTCATCTTATGCAATAACATAGTGACTCAAGTACACAGGAACGTCATGACATATCTCATCTTATACAATAACATAATGACTCAAGAACACAGGAACCTCATGACATATCTCATCGTATACAATAACACAATGACTCAAGTAGACAGGAACCTCATGACATATCTCATCTTATACAATAACATAATGACTCAAGTACACAGGAACGTAATGACATATCTCATCTTATACAATAACATAATGACTCAAGTACACAGGAACGTAATGACATATCTCATCTTATAAAATAACATAATGACTCAAGTACACAGGAACCTCATGACATATCTCATCTTATACAATAACATAATGACTCAAGTACACAGGAACCTCATGACATATCTAATCTTATAAAATAACATAATGACTCAAGTACACAGGAACCTCATGACATATCTCGTCTTATACAATAACATAATGACTCAAGTACACAGGAACCTCATGACATATCTCATCTTATACAATAACACAATGACTCAAGTACACAGGAACGTCATGACATATCTCATCTTATACAATAACATAATGACTCAAGTACACAGGAACCTCATGACATATCTAATCTTATAAAATAACATAATGACTCAAGTACACAGGAACCTCATGACATATCTCATCTTATAAAATAACATAATGACTCAAGAACACAGGAACGTCATGACATATCTCGTCTTATACAATAACATAATGACTCAAGTACACAGGAACGTCATGACATATCTCATCTTATACAATAACATAATGACTCAAATACACAGGAACCTCATGACATATCTCATCGTATACAATAACACAATGACTCAAGTACACAGGAATCTCATGACATATCTCATCTTATACAATAACATAATGACTCAAGTACACAGGAACGTAATGACATATCTCATCTTATAAAATAACACAATGACTCAAGTACACAGGAACCTCATGACATATCTCATCTTATACAATAACATAATGACTCAAGTACACAGGAACGTAATGACATATCTTATTTTATAAAATAACATAATGCCTCAAGTACACAGGAACCTCATGACATATCTCATCTTATACAATAACATAATGACTCAAGTACCCAGGAACGTAATGACATATCTCATCTTATAAAATAACATAATGACTCAAGTACACAGGAACCTCATGACATATGTCATCTTATAAAATAACATAATGACTCAAGTACACAGGAACCTCATGACATATGTCATCTTATAAAATAACATAATGACTCAAGTACACAGGAACCTCATGACATATATCATTTTATAAAATAACATAATGACTCAAGTAAACAGGAACATAATGACATATGTCATCTTATAAAATAACATAATGACTCAAGTACACAGGAACCTCATGACATATATCATCTTATAAAATAACATAATGACTCAAGTACACAGGAACCTCATGACATATGTCATCTTATAAAATAACACAATGACTCAAGTACACAGGAAACTCATGACATATGTCATCTTATAAAATAACATAATGACTCAAGTACACAGGAACCTCATGACATATATCATCTTATAAAATAACATAATGGCTCAAGTACACAGGAACCTCATGACATGTCATCTTATAAAATAATATAATGACTCAAGTACACAGGAACCTCATGACATATCTCATCTTATAACATAACACAATGACTCAAGTACACAGGAACCTCATGACATATCTCATCTTATAAAATAACATAATGACTCAAGTACACAGGAACCTCATGACATATATCATTTTATAAAATAACATAATGACTAAAGTACGCAGGAACCTCATGACATATATCATTTTATAAAATAACACAATGACTCAAGTACACAGGAACGTAATGACATATCTCATCTTATACAATAACATAATGACTCAAGTACACTGGAACGTAATGACATATCTCATCTTATAAAATAACATAATGACTCAAGTACCCAGGAACCTCATGACATATCTCATCTTATACAATAACATAATGACTCAAGTACACAGGAACCTCATGACATATCTCATCTTATAAAATAACATAATGACTGAAGTACACAGGAACCTCATGACATATCTCGTCTTATACAATAACATAATGACTCAAGTACACAGGAACCTCATGACATATCTCATCTTATACAATAACACAATGACTCAATTACACAGGAACGTCATGACATATCTCATCTTATACAATAACATAATGACTCAAGTACACAGGAACCTCATGATATATCTAATCTTATAAAATAACATAATGACTCAAGTACACAGGAACCTCATGACATATCTCATCTTATAAAATAACATAATGACTCAAGTACACAGGAACGTCATGACATATCTCGTCTTATACAATAACATAATGACTCAAGTACACAGGAACGTCATGACATATCTCATCTTATACAATAACATAATGACTCAAGTACACAGGACCCTCATGACATATCTCATCGTATACAATAACACAATGACTCAAGTACACAGGAACCTCATGACATATCTCATCTTATACAATAACATAATGACTCAAGTACACAGGAACGTAATGACATATCTCATCTTATAAAATAACACAATGACTCAAGTACACAGGAACCTCATGACATATCTCATCTTATACAATAACATAATGACTCAAGTACACAGGAACCTCATGACATATCTCATCTTATAAAATAACATAATGACTGAAGTACACAGGAACCTCATGACATATCTCGTCTTATACAATAACATAATGACTCAAGTACACAGGAACCTCATGACATATCTCATCTTATACAATAACACAATGACTCAATTACACAGGAACGTCATGACATATCTCATCTTATACAATAACATAATGACTCAAGTACACAGGAACCTCATGACATATCTCATCTTATAAAATAACATAATGACTCAAGCACACAGGAACGTAATGTCATATCTCATTTTATACAATAACATAATGACTCAAGTACACAGGAACCTCATGACATATCTCATCGTATGCAATAACATAATGACTCAAGTACACAGGAACGTAATGACATATCTCATCTTATAAAATAACATAATGACTCAAGTACACAGGAACCTCAGGACATATCTCATCGTATACAATAACATAATGACTCAAGCACACAGGAACGTAATGACATATCTCAACTTATAAAATAACACAATGACTCAAGTACACAGGAACCTCATGACATATCTCGTCTTATGCAATAACATTGTGACTCAAGTACACAGGAACGTCATGACATATCTCATCTTATACAATAACATAATGACTCAAGTACACAGGAACCTCTTGACATATCTCATCGTATACAATAAACAATGACTCAAGTAGACAGGAACCTCATGACATATCTCATCTTATACAATAACATAATGACTCAAGTACACAGGAACGTAATGACATATCTCATCTTATACAATAACATAATGACTCAAGTACACAGGAACGTAATGACATATCTCACCTTATGAAATAACATAATGACTCAAGTACACAGGAACCTCATGACATATCTCATCTTATACAATAACATAATGACTCAAGTACACAGGAACCTCATGACATATCTAATCTTATAAAATAACATAATGACTCAAGTACACAGGAACCTCATGACATATCTCGTCTTATACAATAACTTAATGACTCAAGTACACAGGAACCTCATGACATATCTCATCTTATACAATAACACAATGACTCAAGTACACAGGAACGTCATGACATATCTCATCTTATACAATAACATAATGACTCAAGTAGACAGGAACCTCATGACATATCTAATCTTATAAAATAACATAATGACTCAAGTACACAGGAACCTCATGACATATCTCGTCTTATACAATAACATAATGACTCAAGTACACAGGAACCTCATGACATATCTCGTCTTATACAATAACATAATGACTCAAGTACACAGGAACGTCATGACATATCTCATCTTATACAATAACATAATGACTCAAGTACACAGGAACCTCATGACATATCTCATCGTATACAATAACACAATGACTCAAGTACACAGGAACCTCATGACATATCTCATCTTATACAATAACATAATGACTCAAGTACACAGGAACCTCATGACATATCTCATCGTATACAATAACATAATGACTCAAGTACACAGGAACTTAATGACATATCTCATCTTATAAAATAACACAATGACTCAAGTACACAGGAACCTCATGACATATCTCGTCTTATGCAATAACATTGTGACTGAAGTACACAGGAACATCATGACATATCTCATCTTATACAATAACATAATGACTCAAGTACACAGGAACCTCATGACATATCTCATCGTATACAATAACACAATGACTCAAGTAGACAGGAACCTCATGACATATCTCATCTTATACAATAACATAATGACTCAAGTACACAGGAACGTAATGACATATCTCATCTTATACAATAACATAATGACTCAAGTACACAGGAACGTAATGACATATCTCATCTTATAAAATAACATAATGACTCAAGTACACAGGAACCTCATGACATATCTCATCTTATAACATAACACAATGACTCAAGTACACAGGAACGTAATGACATATCTCATCTTATAAAATAACATAATGACTCAAGTACACAGGAACCTCATGACATATATCATTTTATAAAATAACATAATGACTAAAGTACGCAGGAACCTCATGACATATATCATTTTATAAAATAACACAATGACTCAAGTACACAGGAACGTAATGACATATCTCATCTTATACAATAACATAATGACTCAAGTACACTGGAACGTAATGACATATCTCATCTTATAAAATAACATAATGACTCAAGTACCCAGGAACCTCATGACATATCTCATCTTATACAATAACATAATGACTCAAGTACACAGGAACCTCATGACATATCTCATCTTATAAAATAACATAATGACTGAAGTACACAGGAACCTCATGACATATCTCGTCTTATACAATAACATAATGACTCAAGTACACAGGAACCTCATGACATATCTCATCTTATACAATAACACAATGACTCAATTACACAGGAACGTCATGACATATCTCATCTTATACAATAACATAATGACTCAAGTACACAGGAACCTCATGATATATCTAATCTTATAAAATAACATAATGACTCAAGTACACAGGAACCTCATGACATATCTCATCTTATAAAATAACATAATGACTCAAGTACACAGGAACGTCATGACATATCTCGTCTTATACAATAACATAATGACTCAAGTACACAGGAACGTCATGACATATCTCATCTTATACAATAACATAATGACTCAAGAACACAGGACCCTCATGACATATCTCATCGTATACAATAACACAATGACTCAAGTACACAGGAACCTCATGACATATCTCATCTTATACAATAACATAATGACTCAAGTACACAGGAACGTAATGACATATCTCATCTTATAAAATAACACAATGACTCAAGTACACAGGAACCTCATGACATATCTCATCTTATACAATAACATAATGACTCAAGTACACAGGAACCTCATGACATATCTCATCTTATAAAATAACATAATGACTGAAGTACACAGGAACCTCATGACATATCTCGTCTTATACAATAACATAATGACTCAAGTACACAGGAACCTCATGACATATCTCATCTTATACAATAACACAATGACTCAATTACACAGGAACGTCATGACATATCTCATCTTATACAATAACATAATGACTCAAGTACACAGGAACCTCATGACATATCTCATCTTATAAAATAACATAATGACTCAAGCACACAGGAACGTAATGTCATATCTCATTTTATACAATAACATAATGACTCAAGTACACAGGAACCTCATGACATATCTCATCGTATGCAATAACATAATGACTCAAGTACACAGGAACGTAATGACATATCTCATCTTATAAAATAACATAATGACTCAAGTACACAGGAACCTCAGGACATATCTCATCGTATACAATAACATAATGACTCAAGCACACAGGAACGTAATGACATATCTCAACTTATAAAATAACACAATGACTCAAGTACACAGGAACCTCATGACATATCTCGTCTTATGCAATAACATTGTGACTCAAGTACACAGGAACGTCATGACATATCTCATCTTATACAATAACATAATGACTCAAGTACACAGGAACCTCTTGACATATCTCATCGTATACAATAAACAATGACTCAAGTAGACAGGAACCTCATGACATATCTCATCTTATACAATAACATAATGACTCAAGTACACAGGAACGTAATGACATATCTCATCTTATACAATAACATAATGACTCAAGTACACAGGAACGTAATGACATATCTCACCTTATGAAATAACATAATGACTCAAGTACACAGGAACCTCATGACATATCTCATCTTATACAATAACATAATGACTCAAGTACACAGGAACCTCATGACATATCTAATCTTATAAAATAACATAATGACTCAAGTACACAGGAACCTCATGACATATCTCGTCTTATACAATAACTTAATGACTCAAGTACACAGGAACCTCATGACATATCTCATCTTATACAATAACACAATGACTCAAGTACACAGGAACGTCATGACATATCTCATCTTATACAATAACATAATGACTCAAGTAGACAGGAACCTCATGACATATCTAATCTTATAAAATAACATAATGACTCAAGTACACAGGAACCTCATGACATATCTCGTCTTATACAATAACATAATGACTCAAGTACACAGGAACCTCATGACATATCTCGTCTTATACAATAACATAATGACTCAAGTACACAGGAACGTCATGACATATCTCATCTTATACAATAACATAATGACTCAAGTACACAGGAACCTCATGACATATCTCATCGTATACAATAACACAATGACTCAAGTACACAGGAACCTCATGACATATCTCATCTTATACAATAACATAATGACTCAAGTACACAGGAACCTCATGACATATCTCATCGTATACAATAACATAATGACTCAAGTACACAGGAACTTAATGACATATCTCATCTTATAAAATAACACAATGACTCAAGTACACAGGAACCTCATGACATATCTCGTCTTATGCAATAACATTGTGACTGAAGTACACAGGAACATCATGACATATCTCATCTTATACAATAACATAATGACTCAAGTACACAGGAACCTCATGACATATCTCATCGTATACAATAACACAATGACTCAAGTAGACAGGAACCTCATGACATATCTCATCTTATACAATAACATAATGACTCAAGTACACAGGAACGTAATGACATATCTCATCTTATACAATAACATAATGACTCAAGTACACAGGAACGTAATGACATATCTCATCTTATAAAATAACATAATGACTCAAGTACACAGGAACCTCATGACATATCTCATCTTATACAATAACATAATGACTCAAGTACACAGGAACCTCATGACATATCTAATCTTATAAAATAACATAATGACTCAAGTACACAGGAACCTCATGACATATCTCGTCTTATACAATAACATAATGACTCAAGTACACAGGAACCTCATGACATATCTCATCTTATACAATAACACAATGACTGAAGTACACAGGAACGTCATGACATATCTCATCTTATACAATAACATAATGACTCAAGTACACAGGAACCTCATGACATATCTAATCTTATAAAATAACATAATGACTCAAGTACACAGGAACCTCATGACATATCTCATCTTATAAAATAACATAATGATTCAAGTACACAGGAACCTCATGACATATCTCGTCTTATACAATAACATAATGACTCAAGTACACAGGAACGTCATGACATATCTCATCTTATACAATAACATAATGACTCAAGTACACAGGAACCTCATGACATATCTCATCGTATACAATAACACAATGACTCAAGTACACAGGAACGTAATGACATATCTCATCTTATAAAATAACACAATGACTCAAGTACACAGGAACCTCATGACATATCTCGTCTTATGCAATAACATTGTGACTCAAGTACACAGGAATGTCATGACATATCTCATCTTATACAATAACATAATGACTCAAGTACACAGGAACCTCATGACATATCTCATCGTATACAATAACACAATGACTCAAGTAGACAGGAACCTCATGACATATCTCATCTTATACAATAACATAATGACTCAAGTACACAGGAACGTAATGACATATCTCATCTTATACAATAACATAATGACTCTAGTACACAGGAACGTAATGACATATCTCATCTTATAAAATAACATAATGACTCAAGTACACAGGAACCTCATGACATATCTCATCTTATACAATAACATAATGACTCAAGTACACAGGAACCTCATGACATATCTAATCTTATAAAATAACATAATGACTCAAATACACAGGAACCTCATGACATATCTCGTCTTATACAATAACATAATGACTCAAGTACACAGGAACCTCATGACATATCTCATCTTATACAATAACACAATGACTCAAGTACACAGGAACGTCATGACATATCTCATCTTATACAATAACATAATGACTCAAGTACACAGGAACCTCATGACATATCTAATCTTATAAAATAACATAATGACTCAAGTACACAGGAACCTCATGACATATCTCATCTTATAAAATAACATAATGACTCAAGTACACAGGAACCTCATGACATATCTCGTCTTATACAATAACATAATGACTCAAGTACACAGGAACGTCATGACATATCTCATCTTATACAATAACATAATGACTCAAGTACACAGGAACCTCATGACATATCTCATCGTATACAATAACACAATGACTCAAGTACGCAGGAACCTCATGACATATCTCATCTTATACAATAACATAATGACTCAAGTACACAGGAACGTAATGACATATCTCATCTTATAAAATAACATAATGACTCAAGTACACAGGAACCTCATGACATATCTCATCTTATACAATAACATAATGACTCCAGTACACAGGAACCTCATGACATATCTCATCTTATAAAATAACATAATGACTCAAGTACACAGGAACCTCATGACATATCTCATCTTATAAAATAACATAATGACTCAAGCACACAGGAACGTAATGTCATATCTCATTTTATACAATAACATAATGACTCAAGTACACAGGAACCTCATGACATATCTCATCGTATACAATAACATAATGACTCAAGTACACAGGAACGTAATGACATATCTCATCTTATAAAATAACATAATGACTCAAGTACACAGGAACGTAATGACATATCTCATCTTATACAATAACATAATGACTCAAGTACACAGGAACCTCATGACATATCTCATCGTATACAATAACACAATGACTCAAGTACACAGGAACGTAATGACATATCTCATCTTATAAAATAACACAATGACTCAAGTACACAGGAACCTCATGACATATCTCGTCTTATGCAATAACATAGTGACTCAAGTACACAGGAACGTCATGACATATCTCATCTTATACAATAACATAATGACTCAAGTACACAGGAACCTCATGACATATCTCATCGTATACAATAACACAATGACTCAAGTAGACAGGAACCTCATGACATATCTCATCTTATACAATAACATAATGACTCAAGTACACAGGAACGTAATGACATATCTCATCTTATAAAATAACACAATGACTCAAGTACACAGGAACCTCATGACATATCTCATCTTATACAATAACATAATGACTCCAGTACACAGGAACCTCATGACATATCTCATCTTATACAATAACATAATGACTCAAGTACACAGGAACCTCATGACATATCTCATCGTATACAATAACATAATGACTCAAGTACACAGGAACGTCATGATATATCTCATCTTATACAATAACATAATGACTCAAGTACACAGGAACGTAATGACATATCTCATCTTATGCAATAACATAATGACTCAAGTACACAGGAACCTCATGACATATCTCATCTTATAAAATAACATAATGACTCAAGTACACAGGAACCTCATGACATATGTTATCTTATAAAATAACATAATGACTCAAGTACACAGGAACCTCATGACATATCTCGTCTTATACAATAACATAATGACTCAAGTACACAGGAACGTCATGATATATCTCATCTTATACAATAACATAATGACTCAAGTACACAGGAACCTCATGACATATCTAATCTTATAAAATAACATAATGACTCAAGTACACAGGAACCTCATGACATATCTCGTCTTATACAATAACATAATGACTCAAGTACACAGGAACCTCATGACATATCTCATCTTATACAATAACACAATGACTCAAGTACACAGGAACGTCATGACATATCTCATCTTATACAATAACATAATGACTCAAGTACACAGGAACCTCATGACATATCTAATCTTATAAAATAACATAATGACTCAAGTACACAGGAACCTCATGACATATCTCATCTTATAAAATAACATAATGACTCAAGAACACAGGAACGTCATGACATATCTCGTCTTATACAATAACATAATGACTCAAGTACACAGGAACGTCATGACATATCTCATCTTATACAATAACATAATGACTCAAATACACAGGAACCTCATGACATATCTCATCGTATACAATAACACAATGACTCAAGTACACAGGAATCTCATGACATATCTCATCTTATACAATAACATAATGACTCAAGTACACAGGAACGTAATGACATATCTCATCTTATAAAATAACACAATGACTCAAGTACACAGGAACCTCATGACATATCTCATCTTATACAATAACATAATGACTCAAGTACACAGGAACGTAATGACATATCTTATTTTATAAAATAACATAATGCCTCAAGTACACAGGAACCTCATGACATATCTCATCTTATACAATAACATAATGACTCAAGTACCCAGGAACGTAATGACATATCTCATCTTATAAAATAACATAATGACTCAAGTACACAGGAACCTCATGACATATGTCATCTTATAAAATAACATAATGACTCAAGTACACAGGAACCTCATGACATATGTCATCTTATAAAATAACATAATGACTCAAGTACACAGGAACCTCATGACATATATCATTTTATAAAATAACATAATGACTCAAGTAAACAGGAACATAATGACATATGTCATCTTATAAAATAACATAATGACTCAAGTACACAGGAACCTCATGACATATATCATCTTATAAAATAACATAATGACTCAAGTACACAGGAACCTCATGACATATGTCATCTTATAAAATAACACAATGACTCAAGTACACAGGAAACTCATGACATATGTCATCTTATAAAATAACATAATGACTCAAGTACACAGGAACCTCATGACATATATCATCTTATAAAATAACATAATGGCTCAAGTACACAGGAACCTCATGACATGTCATCTTATAAAATAATATAATGACTCAAGTACACAGGAACCTCATGACATATCTCATCTTATAACATAACACAATGACTCAAGTACACAGGAACGTAATGACATATCTCATCTTATAAAATAACATAATGACTCAAGTACACAGGAACCTCATGACATATATCATTTTATAAAATAACATAATGACTAAAGTACGCAGGAACCTCATGACATATATCATTTTATAAAATAACACAATGACTCAAGTACACAGGAACGTAATGACATATCTCATCTTATACAATAACATAATGACTCAAGTACACTGGAACGTAATGACATATCTCATCTTATAAAATAACATAATGACTCAAGTACCCAGGAACCTCATGACATATCTCATCTTATACAATAACATAATGACTCAAGTACACAGGAACCTCATGACATATCTCATCTTATAAAATAACATAATGACTGAAGTACACAGGAACCTCATGACATATCTCGTCTTATACAATAACATAATGACTCAAGTACACAGGAACCTCATGACATATCTCATCTTATACAATAACACAATGACTCAATTACACAGGAACGTCATGACATATCTCATCTTATACAATAACATAATGACTCAAGTACACAGGAACCTCATGATATATCTAATCTTATAAAATAACATAATGACTCAAGTACACAGGAACCTCATGACATATCTCATCTTATAAAATAACATAATGACTCAAGTACACAGGAACGTCATGACATATCTCGTCTTATACAATAACATAATGACTCAAGTACACAGGAACGTCATGACATATCTCATCTTATACAATAACATAATGACTCAAGTACACAGGACCCTCATGACATATCTCATCGTATACAATAACACAATGACTCAAGTACACAGGAACCTCATGACATATCTCATCTTATACAATAACATAATGACTCAAGTACACAGGAACGTAATGACATATCTCATCTTATAAAATAACACAATGACTCAAGTACACAGGAACCTCATGACATATCTCATCTTATACAATAACATAATGACTCAAGTACACAGGAACCTCATGACATATCTCATCTTATAAAATAACATAATGACTGAAGTACACAGGAACCTCATGACATATCTCGTCTTATACAATAACATAATGACTCAAGTACACAGGAACCTCATGACATATCTCATCTTTTAAAATAACATAATGACTCAAGCACACAGGAACGTAATGTCATATCTCATTTTATACAATAACATAATGACTCAAGTACACAGGAACCTCATGACATATCTCATCGTATGCAATAACATAATGACTCAAGTACACAGGAACGTAATGACATATCTCATCTTATAAAATAACATAATGACTCAAGTACACAGGAACCTCAGGACATATCTCATCGTATACAATAACATAATGACTCAAGCACACAGGAACGTAATGACATATCTCATCTTATACAATAACATAATGACTCAAGTACACAGGAACCTCATGACATATCTCGTCTTATACAATAACATAATGACTCAAGTACACAGGAACCTCATGACATATCTCATCTTATACAATAACACAATGACTGAAGTACACAGGAACGTCATGACATATCTCATCTTATACAATAACATAATGACTCAAGTACACAGGAACCTCATGACATATCTAATCTTATAAAATAACATAATGACTCAAGTACACAGGAACCTCATGACATATCTCATCTTATAAAATAACATAATGACTCAAGTACACAGGAACCTCATGACATATCTCGTCTTATACAATAACATAATGACTCAAGTACACAGGAACGTCATGACATATCTCATCTTATACAATAACATAATGACTCAAGTACACAGGAACCTCATGACATATCTCATCGTATACAATAACACAATGACTCAAGTACACAGGAACGTAATGACATATCTCATCTTATAAAATAACACAATGACTCAAGTACACAGGAACCTCATGACATATCTCGTCTTATGCAATAACATTGTGACTCAAGTACACAGGAATGTCATGACATATCTCATCTTATACAATAACATAATGACTCAAGTACACAGGAACCTCATGACATATCTCATCGTATACAATAACACAATGACTCAAGTAGACAGGAACCTCATGACATATCTCATCTTATACAATAACATAATGACTCAAGTACACAGGAACGTAATGACATATCTCATCTTATACAATAACATAATGACTCTAGTACACAGGAACGTAATGACATATCTCATCTTATAAAATAACATAATGACTCAAGTACACAGGAACCTCATGACATATCTCATCTTATACAATAACATAATGACTCAAGTACACAGGAACCTCATGACATATCTAATCTTATAAAATAACATAATGACTCAAGTACACAGGAACCTCATGACATATCTCGTCTTATACAATAACATAATGACTCAAGTACACAGGAACCTCATGACATATCTCATCTTATACAATAACACAATGACTCAAGTACACAGGAACGTCATGACATATCTCATCTTATACAATAACATAATGACTCAAGTACACAGGAACCTCATGACATATCTAATCTTATAAAATAACATAATGACTCAAGTACACAGGAACCTCATGACATATCTCATCTTATAAAATAACATAATGACTCAAGTACACAGGAACCTCATGACATATCTCGTCTTATACAATAACATAATGACTCAAGTACACAGGAACGTCATGACATATCTCATCTTATACAATAACATAATGACTCAAGTACACAGGAACCTCATGACATATCTCATCGTATACAATAACACAATGACTCAAGTACGCAGGAACCTCATGACATATCTCATCTTATACAATAACATAATGACTCAAGTACACAGGAACGTAATGACATATCTCATCTTATAAAATAACATAATGACTCAAGTACACAGGAACCTCATGACATATCTCATCTTATACAATAACATAATGACTCCAGTACACAGGAACCTCATGACATATCTCATCTTATAAAATAACATAATGACTCAAGTACACAGGAACCTCATGACATATCTCATCTTATAAAATAACATAATGACTCAAGCACACAGGAACGTAATGTCATATCTCATTTTATACAATAACATAATGACTCAAGTACACAGGAACCTCATGACATATCTCATCGTATACAATAACATAATGACTCAAGTACACAGGAACGTAATGACATATCTCATCTTATAAAATAACATAATGACTCAAGTACACAGGAACGTAATGACATATCTCATCTTATACAATAACATAATGACTCAAGTACACAGGAACCTCATGACATATCTCATCGTATACAATAACACAATGACTCAAGTACACAGGAACGTAATGACATATCTCATCTTATAAAATAACACAATGACTCAAGTACACAGGAACCTCATGACATATCTCGTCTTATGCAATAACATAGTGACTCAAGTACACAGGAACGTCATGACATATCTCATCTTATACAATAACATAATGACTCAAGTACACAGGAACCTCATGACATATCTCATCGTATACAATAACACAATGACTCAAGTAGACAGGAACCTCATGACATATCTCATCTTATACAATAACATAATGACTCAAGTACACAGGAACGTAATGACATATCTCATCTTATAAAATAACACAATGACTCAAGTACACAGGAACCTCATGACATATCTCATCTTATACAATAACATAATGACTCCAGTACACAGGAACCTCATGACATATCTCATCTTATACAATAACATAATGACTCAAGTACACAGGAACCTCATGACATATCTCATCGTATACAATAACATAATGACTCAAGTACACAGGAACGTCATGATATATCTCATCTTATACAATAACATAATGACTCAAGTACACAGGAACGTAATGACATATCTCATCTTATGCAATAACATAATGACTCAAGTACACAGGAACCTCATGACATATCTCATCTTATAAAATAACATAATGACTCAAGTACACAGGAACCTCATGACATATGTTATCTTATAAAATAACATAATGACTCAAGTACACAGGAACCTCATGACATATCTCGTCTTATACAATAACATAATGACTCAAGTACACAGGAACGTCATGATATATCTCATCTTATACAATAACATAATGACTCAAGTACACAGGAACCTCATGACATATCTAATCTTATAAAATAACATAATGACTCAAGTACACAGGAACCTCATGACATATCTCGTCTTATACAATAACATAATGACTCAAGTACACAGGAACCTCATGACATATCTCATCTTATACAATAACACAATGACTCAAGTACATAGGAACGTCATGACATATCTCATCTTATACAATAACATAATGACTCAAGTACACAGGAACCTCATGACATATCTAATCTTATAAAATAACATAATGACTCAAGTACACAGGAACCTCATGACATATCTCATCTTATAAAATAACATAATGACTCAAGAACACAGGAACGTCATGACATATCTCGTCTTATACAATAACATAATGACTCAAGTACACAGGAACGTCATGACATATCTCATCTTATACAATAACATAATGACTCAAATACACAGGAACCTCATGACATATCTCATCGTATACAATAACACAATGACTCAAGTACACAGGAATCTCATGACATATCTCATCTTATACAATAACATAATGACTCAAGTACACAGGAACGTAATGACATATCTCATCTTATAAAATAACACAATGACTCAAGTACACAGGAACCTCATGACATATCTCATCTTATACAATAACATAATGACTCAAGTACACAGGAACGTAATGACATATCTTATTTTATAAAATAACATAATGCCTCAAGTACACAGGAACCTCATGACATATCTCATCTTATACAATAACATAATGACTCAAGTACCCAGGAACGTAATGACATATCTCATCTTATAAAATAACATAATGACTCAAGTACACAGGAACCTCATGACATATGTCATCTTATAAAATAACATAATGACTCAAGTACACAGGAACCTCATGACATATGTCATCTTATAAAATAACATAATGACTCAAGTACACAGGAACCTCATGACATATATCATTTTATAAAATAACATAATGACTCAAGTAAACAGGAACATAATGACATATGTCATCTTATAAAATAACATAATGACTCAAGTACACAGGAACCTCATGACATATATCATCTTATAAAATAACATAATGACTCAAGTACACAGGAACCTCATGACATATGTCATCTTATAAAATAACACAATGACTCAAGTACACAGGAAACTCATGACATATGTCATCTTATAAAATAACATAATGACTCAAGTACACAGGAACCTCATGACATATATCATCTTATAAAATAACATAATGGCTCAAGTACACAGGAACCTCATGACATGTCATCTTATAAAATAATATAATGACTCAAGTACACAGGAACCTCATGACATATCTCATCTTATAACATAACACAATGACTCAAGTACACAGGAACGTAATGACATATCTCATCTTATAAAATAACATAATGACTCAAGTACACAGGAACCTCATGACATATATCATTTTATAAAATAACATAATGACTAAAGTACGCAGGAACCTCATGACATATATCATTTTATAAAATAACACAATGACTCAAGTACACAGGAACGTAATGACATATCTCATCTTATACAATAACATAATGACTCAAGTACACTGGAACGTAATGACATATCTCATCTTATAAAATAACATAATGACTCAAGTACCCAGGAACCTCATGACATATCTCATCTTATACAATAACATAATGACTCAAGTACACAGGAACCTCATGACATATCTCATCTTATAAAATAACATAATGACTGAAGTACACAGGAACCTCATGACATATCTCGTCTTATACAATAACATAATGACTCAAGTACACAGGAACCTCATGACATATCTCATCTTATACAATAACACAATGACTCAATTACACAGGAACGTCATGACATATCTCATCTTATACAATAACATAATGACTCAAGTACACAGGAACCTCATGATATATCTAATCTTATAAAATAACATAATGACTCAAGTACACAGGAACCTCATGACATATCTCATCTTATAAAATAACATAATGACTCAAGTACACAGGAACGTCATGACATATCTCGTCTTATACAATAACATAATGACTCAAGTACACAGGAACGTCATGACATATCTCATCTTATACAATAACATAATGACTCAAGTACACAGGACCCTCATGACATATCTCATCGTATACAATAACACAATGACTCAAGTACACAGGAACCTCATGACATATCTCATCTTATACAATAACATAATGACTCAAGTACACAGGAACGTAATGACATATCTCATCTTATAAAATAACACAATGACTCAAGTACACAGGAACCTCATGACATATCTCATCTTATACAATAACATAATGACTCAAGTACACAGGAACCTCATGACATATCTCATCTTATAAAATAACAAAATGACTGAAGTACACAGGAACCTCATGACATATCTCGTCTTATACAATAACATAATGACTCAAGTACACAGGAACCTCATGACATATCTCATCTTATACAATAACACAATGACTCAATTACACAGGAACGTCATGACATATCTCATCTTATACAATAACATAATGACTCAAGTACACAGGAACCTCATGACATATCTCATCTTATAAAATAACATAATGACTCAAGCACACAGGAACGTAATGTCATATCTCATCTTATAAAATAACATAATGACTCAAGTACACAGGAACCTCAGGACATATCTCATCGTATACAATAACATAATGACTCAAGCACACAGGAACGTAATGACATATCTCATCTTATAAAATAACACAATGACTCAAGTACACAGGAACCTCATGACATATCTCGTCTTATGCAATAACATTGTGACTCAAGTACACAGGAACGTCATGACATATCTCATCTTATACAATAACATAATGACTCAAGTACACAGGAACCTCTTGACATATCTCATCGTATACAATAAACAATGACTCAAGTAGACAGGAACCTCATGACATATCTCATCTTATACAATAACATAATGACTCAAGTACACAGGAACGTAATGACATATCTCATCTTATACAATAACATAATGACTCAAGTACACAGGAACGTAATGACATATCTCATCTTATGAAATAACATAATGACTCAAGTACACAGGAACCTCATGACATATCTCATCTTATACAATAACATAATGACTCAAGTACACAGGAACCTCATGACATATCTAATCTTATAAAATAACATAATGACTCAAGTACACAGGAACCTCATGACATATCTCGTCTTATACAATAACTTAATGACTCAAGTACACAGGAACCTCATGACATATCTCATCTTATACAATAACACAATGACTCAAGTACACAGGAACGTCATGACATATCTCATCTTATACAATAACATAATGACTCAAGTAGACAGGAACCTCATGACATATCTAATCTTATAAAATAACATAATGACTCAAGTACACAGGAACCTCATGACATATCTCGTCTTATACAATAACATAATAACTCAAGTACACAGGAACCTCATGACATATCTCGTCTTATACAATAACATAATGACTCAAGTACACAGGAACGTCATGACATATCTCATCTTATACAATAACATAATGACTCAAGTACACAGGAACCTCATGACATATCTCATCGTATACAATAACACAATGACTCAAGTACACAGGAACCTCATGACATATCTCATCTTATACAATAACATAATGACTCAAGTACACAGGAACCTCATGACATATCTCATCGTATACAATAACATAATGACTCAAGTACACAGGAACTTAATGACATATCTCATCTTATAAAATAACACAATGACTCAAGTACACAGGAACCTCATGACATATCTCGTCTTATGCAATAACATTGTGACTGAAGTACACAGGAACATCATGACATATCTCATCTTATACAATAACATAATGACTCAAGTACACAGGAACCTCATGACATATCTCATCGTATACAATAACACAATGACTCAAGTAGACAGGAACCTCATGACATATCTCATCTTATACAATAACATAATGACTCAAGTACACAGGAACGTAATGACATATCTCATCTTATACAATAACATAATGACTCAAGTACACAGGAACGTAATGACATATCTCATCTTATAAAATAACATAATGACTCAAGTACACAGGAACCTCATGACATATCTCATCTTATACAATAACATAATGACTCAAGTACACAGGAACCTCATGACATATCTAATCTTATAAAATAACATAATGACTCAAGTACACAGGAACCTCATGACATATCTCGTCTTATACAATAACATAATGACTCAAGTACACAGGAACCTCATGACATATCTCATCTTATACAATAACACAATGACTGAAGTACACAGGAACGTCATGACATATCTCATCTTATACAATAACATAATGACTCAAGTACACAGGAACCTCATGACATATCTAATCTTATAAAATAACATAATGACTCAAGTACACAGGAACCTCATGACATATCTCATCTTATAAAATAACATAATGACTCAAGTACACAGGAACCTCATGACATATCTCGTCTTATACAATAACATAATGACTCAAGTACACAGGAACGTCATGACATATCTCATCTTATACAATAACATAATGACTCAAGTACACAGGAACCTCATGACATATCTCATCGTATACAATAACACAATGACTCAAGTACACAGGAACGTAATGACATATCTCATCTTATAAAATAACACAATGACTCAAGTACACAGGAACCTCATGACATATCTCGTCTTATGCAATAACATTGTGACTCAAGTACACAGGAATGTCATGACATATCTCATCTTATACAATAACATAATGACTCAAGTACACAGGAACCTCATGACATATCTCATCGTATACAATAACACAATGACTCAAGTAGACAGGAACCTCATGACATATCTCATCTTATACAATAACATAATGACTCAAGTACACAGGAACGTAATGACATATCTCATCTTATACAATAACATAATGACTCTAGTACACAGGAACGTAATGACATATCTCATCTTATAAAATAACATAATGACTCAAGTACACAGGAACCTCATGACATATCTCATCTTATACAATAACATAATGACTCAAGTACACAGGAACCTCATGACATATCTAATCTTATAAAATAACATAATGACTCAAGTACACAGGAACCTCATGACATATCTCGTCTTATACAATAACATAATGACTCAAGTACACAGGAACCTCATGACATATCTCATCTTATACAATAACACAATGACTCAAGTACACAGGAACGTCATGACATATCTCATCTTATACAATAACATAATGACTCAAGTACACAGGAACCTCATGACATATCTAATCTTATAAAATAACATAATGACTCAAGTACACAGGAACCTCATGACATATCTCATCTTATAAAATAACATAATGACTCAAGTACACAGGAACCTCATGACATATCTCGTCTTATACAATAACATAATGACTCAAGTACACAGGAACGTCATGACATATCTCATCTTATACAATAACATAATGACTCAAGTACACAGGAACCTCATGACATATCTCATCGTATACAATAACACAATGACTCAAGTACGCAGGAACCTCATGACATATCTCATCTTATACAATAACATAATGACTCAAGTACACAGGAACGTAATGACATATCTCATCTTATAAAATAACATAATGACTCAAGTACACAGGAACCTCATGACATATCTCATCTTATACAATAACATAATGACTCCAGTACACAGGAACCTCATGACATATCTCATCTTATAAAATAACATAATGACTCAAGTACACAGGAACCTCATGACATATCTCATCTTATAAAATAACATAATGACTCAAGCACACAGGAACGTAATGTCATATCTCATTTTATACAATAACATAATGACTCAAGTACACAGGAACCTCATGACATATCTCATCGTATACAATAACATAATGACTCAAGTACACAGGAACGTAATGACATATCTCATCTTATAAAATAACATAATGACTCAAGTACACGGGAACGTAATGACATATCTCATCTTATACAATAACATAATGACTCAAGTACACAGGAACCTCATGACATATCTCATCGTATACAATAACACAATGACTCAAGTACACAGGAACGTAATGACATATCTCATCTTATAAAATAACACAATGACTCAAGTACACAGGAACCTCATGACATATCTCGTCTTATGCAATAACATAGTGACTCAAGTACACAGGAACGTCATGACATATCTCATCTTATACAATAACATAATGACTCAAGTACACAGGAACCTCATGACATATCTCATCGTATACAATAACACAATGACTCAAGTAGACAGGAACCTCATGACATATCTCATCTTATACAATAACATAATGACTCAAGTACACAGGAACGTAATGACATATCTCATCTTATAAAATAACACAATGACTCAAGTACACAGGAACCTCATGACATATCTCATCTTATACAATAACATAATGACTCCAGTACACAGGAACCTCATGACATATCTCATCTTATACAATAACATAATGACTCAAGTACACAGGAACCTCATGACATATCTCATCGTATACAATAACATAATGACTCAAGTACACAGGAACGTCATGATATATCTCATCTTATACAATAACATAATGACTCAAGTACACAGGAACGTAATGACATATCTCATCTTATGCAATAACATAATGACTCAAGTACACAGGAACCTCATGACATATCTCATCTTATAAAATAACATAATGACTCAAGTACACAGGAACCTCATGACATATGTTATCTTATAAAATAACATAATGACTCAAGTACACAGGAACCTCATGACATATCTCGTCTTATACAATAACATAATGACTCAAGTACACAGGAACGTCATGATATATCTCATCTTATACAATAACATAATGACTCAAGTACACAGGAACCTCATGACATATCTCATCGTATGCAATAACACAATGACTCAAGTAGACAGGAACCTCATGACATATCTCATCTGATAAAATAACATAATGACTCAAGTACACAGGAACGTAATGACAAATCTCATCTTATACAATAACATAATGACTCAAGTACACAGGAACCTCATGACATATCTCATCGTATGCAATAACATAATGACTCAAGTACACAGGAACGTCATGACATATCTCATCTTATAAAATAACATAATGACTCAAGTACACAGGAACCTCATGACATATCTCGTCTTATACAATAACATAATGACTCAAGTACACAGGAACGTCATGACATATCTCATCTTATACAATAACATAATGACTCAAGTACACAGGAACCTCATGACATATCTCATCGTATGCAATAACACAATGACTCAAGTAGACAGGAACCTCATAACATATCTTATCTGATAAAATAACATAATGACTCAAGTACACAGGAACGTAATGACATATCTCATCTTATACAATAACATAATGACTCAAGTACACAGGAACCTCATGACATATCTCATCGTATACAATAACATAATGACTCAAGTACACAGGAACGTAATGACATATCTCATCTTATAAAATAACATAATGACTCAAGTACACAGGAACCTCATGACATATCTCATCTTATACAATAACATAATGACTCTAGTACACAGGAACGTCATGACATATCTCATCTTTTAAAATAACACAATGACTCAAGTACACAGGAACGTAATGACATATCTCATCTTATACAATAACATAATGACTCAAGTACACAGGAAGGTCATGACATATCTCATCTTATACAATAACATAATGACTCAAGTACACAGGAACCTCATGACATATCTCATCGTATACAATAACACAATGACTCAAGTAGACAGGAACCTCATGACATATCTCATCTTATAAAATAACATAATGATTCAAGTACACAGGAACGTAATGACATATCTCATCTTATACAATAACATAATGACTCAAGTACACAGGAACCTCATGACATATCTCATCGTATGCAATAACATAATGACTCAAGTACACAGGAACGTAATGACATATCTCATCTTATAAAATAACATAATGACTCAAGTACACAGGAACCTCATGACATATCTCATCTTATACAATAACATAATGACTCAAGTACACAGGAACGTCATGACATATCTCATCTTATAAAATAACATAATGACTCAAGTACACAGGAACGTAATGACATATCTCATCTTATACAATAACATAATGACTCAAGTACACAGGAACCTCATGACATATCTCATGCTATAAAATAACATAATGACTCAAGTACACAGGAACCTCATGACATATATCATCTTATAATAGAACATAACGAAACAAGTACGTTTTGTGATATACATTTATATAAAGGAACAAAGTGAATCACATACACAACAACGTCATGGCATATATATGAGAAAAGAGACGATTTTTCTTCCACTATCGTTAATTTACCTTTTTAGCTCACATGGCCAAAGGCCATGTGAGCTTTTGCCATCAGGTTTCGTCCGTCGTCCGTCCGTCGTCTGTCGTTAGCTTTTCACATTTTAATCTTCTCCTCAGAAACCACTGAGCCAATTTAGACCAAACTTAGTTGGAATGGTCCTTGGATGGCCCCCTTTCAAAATTGTGTCTGATAGCCACGCCCTCCATGCAAGATGGCCGTTCAAATGGCCAAATCTGCTCTATTTTAAGCCAGAATGTGCCCAAATTTGAACTGTATTAGCATAATGATGAGCTTTTTAACATATATTACGGAATCTTTTATGAACTTTGAACTTTTGCCGATTTTGACCCATTATGCAAATTAGGCCTAAATAAGCAAAAAATCATTTAAAAATCTTCTTGTCAGAAATCACTTGG
Organism: Bathymodiolus septemdierum; assembly: GCA_963383655.1. Lineage (NCBI taxonomy): Eukaryota > Metazoa > Mollusca > Bivalvia > Mytilida > Modiolidae > Bathymodiolus > Bathymodiolus septemdierum. The sequence goes on along the minus strand of OY726519.1, from coordinate 123,307,117 downwards.
CCAATTTCAACCAAGCCTTTTCTGAATGACCCCTTTCAAAATTGTGTCCGTCAGCGCCGTTCTATATCCAAGATGGCCGCCGTTACTTAAAATAGAAATTACACCAAATGGTCAAAACTGCTGTTTTGAAGCCATAATGGACTCAAATTTGAACTGTATAAGTATAAATATGAGCTTTTTAACATATTATATTCCGGGTTTCCATATGAAATTTTAAAATAACTTTTGCTGATTTTGACCGATTATGCAAATTAAGAATAAATAAGCAAAAAATTAATTTAAAAATCTTCTCGTCATAAACCACTTGGTCAATTTCAACCAAATTTGGCCTGAATGGTCCCTAGGTGGTCCCCTTTCCAAATTGTGTCCGACAGCTCCATCCTATATCCAAGATGGCTGCCATTACTAAAAATACAAATTATGTCAAATGGCCAAAACTGCTGTATTTGAACCATGCATTGGTAAATAATACTTTTCTATAAAACCACACGGCCAATTTGAGCCAGGTGACCGATTACAGGCTCCGGGGAGCCTTTAGTTTTGGATGGCGAAGTTCCTTCGTTTGGGGCTTCCATTTGTCAATTAGTGCGTTGTGCACGTATTTGTTCAATGACCGGAATTTCATAAACCATAATATTTTGAAAACTTTCACATTTTATTATCACTATTAACATCATGTATATAAATACAATTCTACATTCAAATATCTGATCAAAAAGGGTATTTCCTATCTATGTTTTCATTGCACCTCTTTAAAAAATCTAAAAAAAATTATCAAATGTGATATATCTAAACTTGTAAAATACTTACAAATTAAACATAATCTACTTTTTGTAACTACTACAGTAATATTTGTAAGTGTATAAATATATTGAAGAGTGAGATATAAAGTAATACAATAAAGAGATTGCTATATCAACACCTAATAAATAACATACTTACAGATAGTACTGTGTGAGTGATACTGAAGTGGGTAGACGTCGGACCTTATATGAAAAACAAATCATTACATTGTCATTGTAGGTGGACTTTTTCTACTAGCAGCGTTAATAACACTCATTGGTAGTAATTGGAGAGCTTCCATGGAAGACTCCGACAATTCGAGATGTTCATCAAAAGATTTGAATGGAATTGTATCTCAATGCAGTTTAAACGTGTCAACAGAACGTGGTCAAAATGTACTGTTACATGATAGAAACATAACAATAGAAGTTACACTTGATCAACAATCACGAGTGATAGAAGAAAATGACAATTCTGCCGAGGCATTCAACACCTCGCATGAACAGGAGAGTGTCAATGAATTCACGCCATTGACATACAAAGAAAACGGTGCATTGCATTCAGAGATTGATGTTATAAATAAGCTGTCTGGTTCTCTAGAAACTGTGAACAGTTCAGAATGAAATAGGTGTCATGTTAAGACTGAGGATTAACAGGATATACTATAGTGGTTATCAACTGTAATGTGTTGTTCTTTTTGTGACTCTCTTTATATTGGACATAGATATCTGCCAGAGCCAATAATTCAACTTGATGGGTTGCGCATTAGCGAAAATATACAGTGGTGTGAAATTAAATTGGTGTGAAAGATGTTGAGATGGTGCATTACAAAGTATGTGATTTTTGTGTCTGCACAAAATGAATACAACCGTTTTCTTACAAACCAAAACATGATTGGATTCAAACTATGCAAGGAATAATAATTAGCTGGTGCCTTACAAAAGATGACGTTTTTATGTAAAGCGGAAATTGAAGATGGCGGCCAATGAATCATTTAAAACGAAGCTTATGTTGAATAGTCCTTATATTGTTATCTACATTATGTACAGAGTGATTGCCACTACATGATATAATTCAACATTAATATATTATGGGAATAAAAGCAGTCGGTCATAAACTACTGGTTTCTCATAAAACTTGATTCTAATAAAACTTGTGCAGGAGAAAGCATTTGTCGACTTGCTACAGTCGTGTCGTACTGCACCGTCTTATCCCTTTATTGTTGTTCAGTTCTGCCCTACCCCCTTTGTTTTGTAGGAGGATAACTGTTTATTGTTGTTCAGTTCTGCCCTACCCCCTTTGTTTTGTAGGAGGATAACTGTTTATTGTTGTTCAGTTATGCCCTACCCCCTTTGTTTTGTAGGAGGATAACTGTTTATTGTTGTTCAGTTCTGCCCTACCCCCTTTATTTTGTAGGAGGATAACTGTTTATTGTTGTTCAGTTCTGCCCTACCCCCTTTGCTTTGTAGGAGGATTACTGTTTATTCGCTTTGTTCGTCCTTTCTCGATTTACTATTTCTGATTACCAGTTCGGTATCTTCAAATTTTTCATAATTAATAGAAAAGATTGTATGTATTTGCTATGGAACTTATATTTCACAACTGGTACGTTATTAAACGACTTGTGGCTTGGTTTATGGTGTTTAACGTCACTTTCAACAATATTTAAATTTTATCGTGGCGGTCAGTTTTATTGGTGGAAGAAACCGGAGTACCCAGAGAAAAGCACCAACCTGTCGCAAATCACTGACAAACGTTATCACATAATATTGTATCGAGTGCACCTCGCCATGAACGGGGTTCGAACTCACAATTTTAGTGGTGATAAGCACTGATTGTACAGGTAGTTGTAAATCCAACTACCATACGATCACGACGACCACAATACCAGGGCTCAGGTACTGACACGCAAGCTACTCAAACAAGTCATTACTACAAAAATTCTACGGTCGTCATCACGATCTGGTTGATCTTTACGAGATTTGAAAAAATGCGGAGATTTTTTCTTTCCACTATAACCGACAAACCTTTTACTAGACTTGATTCTATGAGTATGACGGTGGATTTCTTATAGGAAACATGAACTCCTTACTTTTCGCGAGCACCTAGATTTAATCTTCCGTTTTTTGATTGGGTCCGTGTTTCTCATTTTTTTAGTTTTCTGACTTGTGTTTGTCTTCATCATGTGTGCCCCAATTTGCTGGTGTCTCTGGATTATCCATTTTTGATTGATGCTTCGGATTTTTTTAACTTTGTTTTACGAAAAGAGCAGAAACTGTCATCATTTGGATCGTTTTCAATGATGGCTTAGCTAAATACACTGATATTTATTTATTATTTATTAATACACAAAATCACACGATTGCAGGATAAATAAATTTATATGTATACATTAATACAATGTAGATATATGGTCTGTATAGACCATGAGACTGGGCATTTCTAAACGGTGGGTCTAATTGAAGTACCATGAAACATTTTCAAGAATAGTGAAGTAAAGAACCCCAAAACTACTATTTGTGTTGTTTTATGTGTTATTTTTAACAATATTATGCATTTAATAGTCATTTTGACTACATAAATTAAAAAAAATTAAGAAAAACGATATAGTTTAGCTAATATTGTCACTGCAGTTCTTCTTTTCTCAAACGTGGCGATTTGCAGGTCGACATGAAGAAAAGAAGCCATAATCTACGATTTACATAATTTTAAGTGTTATTTATATGAAAATCTGGATTTAGCAATCATTTTCTGTACTTTAGTACAACATGTTTTATTTAAAAGGATATATTGTAGCAAATATTATCTATTTTCTTCTTTTTCCGATCGTGACAATTTGGAAGACCTTACGAAGAACAGAAGTCATAACTAAAGATTTAAATAGTTTTAAATGTTATTTATATGAAAATAAGGACTTAATAATCATTTTATGAACATTAATGCAAAAAGGATTTCAAAAACGATATATTTTAGCAAATATTATCTCTTTTCCTCTTTTCTGATAATTTTGTTTTTCTTGTGTGTGTATAAGTAATGAGGTGAAATCGGTAAACGTACGAACATTAGTCCGGGATGCCGGGGTTAACTATTGTAGCCAGACACCACGGCGATGACGTGGTTCTGCTATCGATGTCGTTTTAAATGCTACCTATAGTAGACTTATGTATTTAATCATCATTTTGACTACAGAAATATAAAAAATTTAAGAAATACGATATAGTTTAACTAATATTATCTCTTTTCTTCTTTTCCCAATCGCGGCGAATTGCAGTTTGATATGAAGAAAAGAAACCATACCCTACGATTTACATAGTTTTAAGATTTACTTATATGAAAATCTTAATTTAATAATCATTTTCTGGACTTGATTACAAGAAGCTATCCCGATCCTTTAATTTCACGTTCCGCTATTTCACTAAATAATTATAGGTTTGGTGATTTCGTTGATCGCATCTAACTCTTTGAACTTGAAAAAAAGAATACCACAGATACAGATAGGTCTGCTTCATACCTTGACCTACACATCGAAATTGACAATGAGGAACGGTTAAGAACGAAACTTTACGACAACACAGATGATTTCAATTTTCCCAATCTGAACTTCCATTGATATGTAGCAACATTCTAGCAGCACCTGTATATGAAGTATATATCTCTCAGTTGATACGATATTACAGAGCTTGTGGTTCCTATCAGGATTTCCTTGATAGAGATTTGCTGCTGACAAGGAAGCTACTGAACCAAGGGTTCATCTTAGTTAAGTTGAAGTCATCACTTCGAAAGTTTTACGGTCGCCACCAGGACTTGATTGATCGCTATGGAATATCTGTGTCACAAATGACCACGGATATGTTCCACTTAGAGAAAACTGTATATATAGACGTTTTTCTGACAGGTGCAACAGTCAACAGTTGGAGAGAGTTTAAAAAAAGCGAGGATCTTGTAATAACCACACACAACCCATGTCAACAGATCGTATTCTATAACCAATTAGATGATATAAAATTAGAGCGCATTTGATCAAAACAAGGGATGACCCCTCCGACCACGCATCCCGTTTTCATATATGTGCAGCAATATACCAGCTTCTCATGCATACAAACCAACTTCGCTCGACGAAGATGAAATCCTAACTAACCACATATCCTTCATGACCTCTTTAAACATTCCCTCTGGTAAAGAGTCTGAGGACTTACCCTATTTGTATTGGATACCTAAACTCCATAAGACACCATGCAAAGAAAGGTACATAGCGGGATCATCAACTTGTTAGACGAAAGAATTGTCTATTCACCTGACAAAGATTATGTCTGCAGTAAAAGAGGGACAACAGAAATATTAAGAAACTCGCGTAGTGGCATAAATCACTTGTGGATTTTGAAAAACTCTATAGATCTTTTGGATAACTTTAAATCAAGATCTTTCCCTCAGGTATCTCCCTCAAAACTTTAGATTTTTCAACTCTATATACCACCCTACCGCATGACAAATTAAAAACGCGCTTAAACAAATTGATTCACAAAGCTTTCAGTCAGAAACGATGGTTCAAAATTTGTTGTGTAAGGCTACTATTCCACATATTTTTCAAACAAAATTCAAAAAGGTAAAACATGCTACTCCGAGGAACAAGTGATCAGTATGCTGGAGTTCCTCATCGATAGCATAGTTGTCTCCTTTGGAGGGACACTGTTTCAGCAGGTCATCGACATACCAATGGGTACGAATTGAGCCCCTCTTCTAGCCGATTTATTTTTATACTCATATAAGTCGGAGTTTCTTCAAAAGCTTGTAAAAGATAAGAAGATTCATGAAGGTAGAACCTTTAATTTCACATACAGGTATATTGATGACGTTTTAACTATCAATAATTCTAGATTTGCAAAATTTCTTCCATTGATATATCCTCCAGTGCTGGAAATTATAGAGACCACATATACAGCTTCGTCCGCATCATTTTTGGACTTGTACCTCGAATTTGACGACAGTGGTCAACTCAGTACTATAATTTATGATAAACGGGACGACTTCAATTTTAAAATCATAAATTTTCCAGATATGTGCAACAATATACCAGCTTCTCCTGCATATGGTGTTTACATCTCGCAATTGATTCGCTATGCAAGGATATACTGATTTGTCCTAGTAGATATTGGAATTCTGATTTATACCGGTTTAAATCCAGTACGAATCAGAATTCCAATTTCTACTAGTAGAAATTGGAATTTCAATTTGTACTAGTATAATTCTGGATCCTACTTGATTCCAATTTGTACTGTAACATATACATAGACAACAAATCAAACCATGAGCCCTAAAGTGCTCTTAAAGCGAATGGTGTCCATGCGGCAAATTGTGATTAATGGATCCTTCTGAATTTCAAACACAATAATCCATGGCACTGAGTAAAGGTTGGTATTGACTTGGTGTATTGTAACCCTATCTGTTTCCAAAGAGGAGGTCCTAAGATGCAAACATTGATGCTTCTGGAATTTGTACACGGAAAGCTAGATTTCATCTGATTTTCATGCGGTTTTTTTAAATGAATTCTTAATGAACATCTCTTTCAGAAATAAAATAGCGCTATTATGTAGTTATAACCGTTTTGACATAAAAGGAGTCAAAAGGTGAAATTGAATCTAGAAAGGGATCTAAAGGGGCCCAGACTCCAAGATTCCGCATATTTGTAAAGTAGATAGAGTTCTATTTTCATCCAATTTTGATGCAGTTTTTTTCTTTGATTTGATTAGACCGTGAGCGTTTAGTAGGATGTCCAAGGATTTGCTCAATCTCATAAAATCAACCAAAAGTGGCGAATAAAATCGGAATTCCAAAGTTTACTCTTTCTCATTTGACATTCAAGTTTCGTGCAGCTGTTGTTTTACAAGATCTTTATGGGCTATAGATAAACCATAAAAATACTATTTTATTTCGAAATGTGGTCTAAAATGCATCCAAATTCCGACATATTTAACACTTGAAATAGTAAAACAAGACAAATGTCCAAAATACAACGGGTCCAGCATATTACTGTGTCCAACACAATATTGTGTTTACACTTGATCTTAATATACACTTTTCCAGCATTCCCTATTCGCCATGCTGCGATGTCATCATGCTTCACTCTGCGTTGCTGTTTGTTCAATTGCTAGAGAATATCTGTTACTTTATCACACAACAGGTGAATGACACGTATTAAATCGGTTAAAATAAATCGGTGAGGCGCGTCAGGTTTTACCGGAAGTCATCAATAGAAACGAAAGAAGAATTTTGGGCTTGCAATTACGTGTACGTGTAGAAAAGAATGTAGCAGCTTTAGAATTACATCTTGTGTCAGTTTGTCATAGACATACTTGATTTATTATTTGTTCACATCTATCACTATAATAGGACACTGTGGTCTATTATTAAAATGGGACACTGTGGTCTATCATTAAACTAGGACACTATGGTCTATCATTAAACTAGGACACTGTGGTCTATCATTAAACTAGGTCACTGTGGTCCATCATTAATCTAGGACATTGTGGTCTATCATTAAACTAGGACATTGTGGTCTATCATTAAACTAGGACATTGTGGTCTATCATTAAACTATGACATTGTGGTCTATCATTAAACTATGACATTGTGGTCTATCATTAAACTAGGACATTGTGGTCTATCATTAAACTAGGACACTTTGGTCTATTAATAAACTAGGACAATGTGGTATACCATTAAACTGGGACATTGTGGTATATCATTAAACTAGGACACTGTGGTCTATCATTAAACTATGACACTGTGGTCTATCATTAAACTAGGAAACTGTGGTATATCATTAATTTAGGACATTGTGGTCTATCATTAAACTAGGACACTGTGGTTTGTCATTACACTAGGATACTGTGGTCCATCATTAAACTAGGACATTATGGTCTATCGATTAATACGACTATTATAGGCATCACCATGTATCAAATCGTATTAAATTGTTCTTTTATCGCCATGAGTTGTGGTCGAAATTACCTAAAATGAGAACTCACCATGTACTAAGCATTAGAACAATTTAGAGGTGTACAGCAAGCTTCCAATCAATTAATCAAATGACATGTTGATATTGAATGTCATTGGCGTCATGAGTGTTCCGTAGTCCGCAGGAATTTTCAGTGAATGACATGGTTTTAAGATATATTTATTATTGAAATTTAGAGATCCTAAGATAATGTAATTAAATCAATTAAAATAAATCGGTGAGGCGCGTCAGGTTTTACCGGAAGTTATAAATAGAAACGAAAGAGGAATTTTAGGTTTGCAACTACACGTACTTGTAGAAAAGAATGTTGCAGCTTTAGAATTACATCTTGTGTCAGTTTGTGATAGACATCTTGTGTAAGTTTCTGAAAGACATATTTGATTAATTAATTGTTCACACGTGTACCAAGGTAACTATTTGTATTTCTTCTCTTTGTTTATTACAATCTATCATTAAACTAAGACACTATGGTTTATCATTAAACTAGGACACTGGTCTATCATTAATATAGGACATTGTGGTATATCATTAAACTAGGACACTGTGGTCTATCATTAAACTAGGTCACTGTGGTCTATCATTAATCTAGGACATTGTGGTCTATCATTAATCTAGGACATTGTGGTCTATCATTAAACTAGGACACTGTGGTCTATCATTAAACTAGGACACTGTGGTCTATCATTAAACTATTTTGCTTTCCTATCGGTTTTATCTAAGATGAATGTTACTCCAGAAACGCACCCTACATTATTATATATCTACGTTCGTTTTATGGTTCCATGACATGTTTTATGGTATTATATAAGATCATGCAAAACAGAATAAGGATGACATTTAGTTTCTTAACATGACGTAGCAATGACAAATATATATGGTCGTAACAGTCGTTTACATAAATATAATTAAATATCAGTTTCCGTTTTACTGTCTGGAAATGTTGTTGATCAAATTGATGTTGTCGAGAAAGATATTGTTGCTGGACATAGTTCTGTTTTCTACACATTACTCTATAAACATGATGAATACCAATAATTTGTTTGTTTTAGGTTATTGATACAGTATTGTCATGGACTCAAACGTTCAACCATTGGTTTGGAAGCGTTACCTTATAACTTGTGCATGGCTGGGATATGAACGGAAGAAACTGTTGTGTCTAACATGCTACAACGATACAATACATTGCATGCACGATACTGTCAAGATAACGGTTTACAGTTCGATCCCTCTACAAATTTAGATTCTGATGTTGATAAACAAAAACTTTCAGAGCTTTTGTATCTAAATCTTTGTGAGGAACTCGGTTACGAATCAATAATACAAATCAGACGTAATATCACCAACTTAGTGGAACTGGTCCGCAATCAATTATATCCTGACAGTTGCTATTTTGTCTATCATTCTGGAAGTATGGCAGAAGGAATTAAGATGATTACATCCGATATTGATGTTATGACTGTTTTTACAGGCAATCTGATCGTAAATAATACAGCAGAGATACCAGAACTCTCATGTGTCATATTAAACAAACTTGTCATGACCATGGAAACACAGTACACTAAACCAGGATATGTTCGTTTAATATTAGAAACTGATAAATACATGCCAAGTAAGAGAATGTCCAGTTCAGGCCTTAATTACGATGACAAGTTGTATATATCGAGCACGCTTTATCGAAACAACAGGATGTCCTTATTAAGACAGAATGTAGAGGCTCACGGCCCAGCCATGCTAATGTCGACCGACATTCAGGAATATGACTTAACAGATTGTTTATCTTGTACATCACAACCTACCGCCGTTCAGAATTGGGTGATAAGATGTAACAAGTCTAATTGGCCTGACAGTGTAGTATTGGAAAAATGCATATCCTTAGGATGCCAACTTGCGCCTGTTGGCTCTACTGAATCGCCACACGAGCATCTTGAATGGCGCATTTCATTTATTCTAATGGAGAAGAAAATATTGCAATCGCTATCTCATAGTCAGTTTATGTGCTATGGTCTCTTAAAAATATACCTTAAAGAAGTATTGGATTCATTTGAAGAAATAAATGATCTAGTATCTTCCTATTACATGAAAACTGTGTTACTTTGGGAAATAAAAACTCATAGCCAGCACAATGTTGGGGAGGATAGTCTGTTACAAGTATTCCGGAACTGTTTACAGAGACTTTATACCTTGGTCAAGACAGAAAATTGTCCTAACTTTTTTATTCCTGAAAACAATATGTTCGAGGATAGAATTTGCTGTGAGAGCAAGCACACGTTGCAAAATATTCTTGAATTATTATTTACCGAAAGGTTTTATGGTTTGCATAGATGCCAGTCAATTGAACTCCCCTACTTATTTTTTCTAGTTCTGATAAATGAAAAGCAATCAGTTGTAGCGTACGAAAGTATATATGTAACAGATGAAGATATCGAAACAGATACATGCCATTTAATCAAGGCTCAATTTTATACTTTCCAGTATAAATATAGTTCTATCGCAGATTTAAGCGCATTGCTCAGAACACTGGAGTTGATTCTGACCAAAGATTCACTTACTGATGTGGAGAAGATAGCAGTACAAACGTGGATCAGTAAAGTTGTTGTTCATATTACTATGTGCAACTACAAAGATATAATAGCACCAAATATATCTGCTGATATAGCGTTGGAGAAGTACAACTCGTGCTGTAATATCTTTCGTACCCATGACCACAAAGGAAGTGTTGCTCCATTATATCTGGCTACGTTGATGTATATAACTGGCAAATATCACCCCTGTCTTAATGTTATGATAGAGTATAATAAAAGGCTTAAAAACGGAATTTTATTATGCGTGTCTGTATCAGTAAATCTCTAAAACTCCGACTAGAATTGGAATCAACCCTTTCATGAACCTACTATGTATTGAGGGGATTGTTCTTGTGATTGATCCAAGCGTATATGTATCAATGTTATCAGTTTTATGTCATTATCATTTGGGTGATGTTGTGGGAACAGAAATTGAATTCCAACTTCTACGTAAAAGTTGGTCAGACATGCCGTATATAAAACAAATATATTTTCAAGAGATTTATTGGCAGATCTTGGGAATATGTGCTGACATCATCGGGAAATATGACGAAGCATATCAATCATACGTGCGAGCATACAAATCGCCGAGGTTTCTTCTTCATGACAATGCTCCTTTACTCCGAGTGCTATGTTTGATTTATAAACTTTTACCAAGAAAAATACTGAAATTTACATAGAGCATATAATTCATATTTGGTACATTATGGAATTCATCATCTATATATAATTACTGTAATTTAAATATCAATTACATACTAAGACAATATTGTTATCTTGAACATTTACCTTTTTTTTCTTATGTAAAGGACACATAAAAATGAAACATACAGTAATATGCATAATGAAATAGGAAATATCAGACATGGTCATCAATAGGTAAACATTATCACAATATGTATGTTGTCAATTTTCCCACTGTGAGCTTTTCTTTTGATATATAGCAACATGTGGCCATTTGTTAACATTTTATAGCAAGACCTCACCATATGAAAGGGAAAGTTCTTCTTTAAATTGTCTTATATTGTACCTATTAGTCCAATACAATAATAACATATTGCAATACAATCATTATTAGAAACAAGCATGAAGTACATACCCGATAATTAGATTGACATTATGACGATGAAAAAGAATTTACACTAGTTTTTAATTACTTATGTATATCTACATTGCCGTTGGGGATTCATTAATGAAGAAGGAGAGGCTTGGGATACCATTAACTGGTTTAACACCAACACGGTGTTTTGACTGTTACAAGACAGGATCTGTATTTCTATCGACATGTGTCGTGTTTTTAATTGTGCGTAACGATTTGAGATGAGAAATAGTTGTTCATTTATTTGATTCACAGGTGGACTTGTTGACCACCATCGTTTAATCTTGCTTTTCATCTCCCCTCCCCCAAAACCGGCGGTGAACTCAGATGCTCGCGAAGGTGAGCAGTTCCTGCCTCTTATAAGACACCCTCCATGTTACTCATTTAATCAAGGCGTGTTGGACGCCATAATTCGCATCAAACACAAATAACATCTATAAATCAGGAGTCCTCCTACAAACCTTTGGGGGTAAAGACGAACCATTATATTAGCATTAGTACATACTAGTATTAGGACACATTAGAATAATTAAGAAATAATATTCCATATGGTCTGATGTGATATTTCTTGTTTTTTTTTTTTTGAAAAGTCAAAAAGGTCGTGGAATGATTTTTTATGTACAATGTTTGTTCAACCAAGTTTCCTGCTTCTACAAAATATATTTATTCATTTTCTCTAGGAAGTAATATGTTATAACTTTTTCCTGCAGAGGCGGCCATATTTGATTTCCAATCAACAATGACAAATTGACAATCCAGAGACATTTCAACTTTGTGCACACAAGATACAAAACGAAGACAAACAAAGAACGAAAACAAAACACAGAAAACTAAAAAGATTAGCAACGCTGTCCGCGACCAAAAACTGAAGATGACCACAGATGCTAGCGAAGGGTAATCAGTTCTTGGTTCTTATAACACAGCCTTTGTGTCTTTTGTGTCCAGTGTTGCAGTGTCTATTGATTGTCCATTCGTTATTCCCCTTCGGTGTTCCCTAATATATATTTTCGTGGAAGTATTGTTTTCGTCATTTCTTTATTAGTCGTGATAAGTTTTAATGATGTCATATATGGGTTCAGTATGCTAAAAGTACAACATTCCTGTCGTCTACACACTGTTAGAAAGCTATTGTGGTTTATTGAAATACAAATGTATAAAACAACACTAACAACAACCCCCCCCCCTCAACACGTGGCTATTTGTTTGGTAGAACGATAAATTCCTAAAGTCAACCAACCATAGTCGTTTTATGATACGTCAGCTGAAGCCATTTACAACGCAACATTGTGCATTTTAAATATATATCACAAACAAATGAAAAACAAATATAATGATGTAAAAACGTATAAAAACACTATAGTAATATATAATCACGTAGTATGACATTTTGATTTTTGCTTAATTTTAAACCCTATATTCGAATGAATAAGACCATGAAAAACAAAACAAAAAAACAACGCAATATGTGTTGGACACCACTGTGTGCATGCAAACACAAATAACGTAAATAAAACATGCGTCTTCCTACAAACAACTAGAGGTAAAGACGAACCGAACATCGTTTTCATGCGGAAATCGTAACGGACATTACAACACGGAACTCACAACGTAAAGACACATAATAGGACAACACAAAAAACTAACACGATGAGCAAGCGGACCCCACCTGAGACCGTTGGTGAATTCAGGGGCTTGCGGAGGGCAAGCAGTTCCTGCCTCTTACAAGACTCACGCCATGTTATTCATATAATCAATGTGTGTTGGACATCATCATACGCACCAAACACAAATAACATAAATAAGACAAGAGCCATTCTACAAACAAGTGGAGGTGAAGACGAACCGAACATCGTTTCTAAGCGGTAATCGTAGCGGACATTATATTAACATTAGTACATATTAGTATGTGTAGATATAAGTGTCAGGATAAGTTCATTCATGTTGTCATACGGCTTCTAAAATTACGTACTGTGATAATCGCAAACTTGAATAACCAACCTGTGCACAAAATATGACAATCGAATGACTATGTCTAGCTTATGAGAGGTGTTTTGTTTTATTTACCCATATGATCCGGTCATAAATTTCGAACAGTGTCAACCACCTTGAATCTTACAAAGTAAGAGACATGTTGGAGATTCATAGGACATCCCAGTCATTTGTCAAATGGTTCAGATGTTCACGGAAAAATAATTAAGAGATATAATTCCATATGGTCTGATGTGATGCTTGTCCTGATATGGCGGCTATCATGGTTTTTTATGGACTCGAAAAATGAGAAAGTCGTAAAGGCCGCCCAATGAGTTTTTATGTACAATGTTGGTTCAACGAAGTTTCTTGGTTCTTAAAAAATATTTATTCGCTTTCTCAAAGGAATACTATGTTAAAACTTTGTCCTGCAGTGGTGACCATTATATATTTCCAATCAATAGACACAAACGACTGACATTTTGTAGGTCTTTGAAATATTAACCATATCATAAGCTTTAATACCTCAACGTTAGAGAAAACAGAACACAAAAAAAGGTAATATAAACATTATGGTAAGTTGAAAAAAAAGATAAAATAAAAGAATAACAACATGCCTGCATACGTGGCTAATTGTTTGGTAGAACGATAAATTCTCAAAGCGAACTAGCCACAGTCCCGTCAATCGTTTTATGATACGTCATCTGAAGCCATTTACAACAAAACATTGTGTATTTTAAATATATATCCCAAACTAATGAAAAACATATATAATGATGTAAAAACGTCTAAAGCACTATTTAAATGTATGATCACGTAGTATGACATTTTGCTTAGTTTTAGATAAGGGTAATAACAAAATTACCGAACTCCGAACAATCTAACAAAGGGAAAGTCAAAACTCATAAGAATATAAACAGACAAATTCAGTCAACAACCGGAAAACTGTGAAAATCGTAATGATACTGACTTGGTACAGGCATTTCTAAAGAAATGGTGGGTTGAATCAGATTTTAAAGCGCCAAATCTCCCCCTTTCATTACGGCTCAAAGTTTCCGGCTGTCACTATAGCAGTATTTATAACAATACTTGAACAAAACAGGCAAAACAGTTCTCAAAGCAGCACCAAACTCAGTGAAGTAAATGTCAAAAACACTTTTACGTCACACATTGATAAAAAAAATATTTTTGACATTTTGTTGAAACCTTATCTTTATACATTTTCACTATATGAAAATTCATCGTTTATAATCTTTTCTGCAGAGACGGAATATATTTCGACAAGAACTTGGTATCGGAATATAAACTTTTTAAGAGATCGAATAAGGTGAATCTTTTAATAGCCCTGGTCCGGTAGCCTATTTCTCAGATGAAGATGACATTTCAGGAAATCAGAATAATTACTACTGGCCCTTGCATAGCGAATCAATTGCGAGATGTAACCACCATATGCAAGAGAAGCTGGTATATTGCTGCACATATCTGGAAAATTTATGATCTTAAAATTGAAGTCGTCCTGTTTATCATAAATTTTAGTACTGATTTGACCACTGTCGTCAAATTCGAGGCATAAGTCCAAAAATTATGCGGACGAAGCGGTATCTGTGGTCTCTTTAACTTCCAGCTCTGGGGGATATATCAATGGAAGAAATTCTGCAAATCTAGAATTATTAATAGATAAAACGTCATCAATATACATGTATGTGAAATTAAAGGCTCTAGCCTCATGAATCTTCTTATCTTTTACAAGCTTTTGAAGAAACTCGACTCATATGAGTATAAAAATAAATCGGCTAGAAGAGGGGCTCAATTCGTACCCATTGGTATGCCGACGACCTGCTGAAGCTGTATTCCTCCAAAGGAGACAAATATGTTATCGATGAGGAACTCCAGCATACTGATCACTTGTTTCTCGGAGTAGCATGTTTTACCTTTTTGAAAAATATGCGGAATTGCAGCCTAACACAACATATGTTGAGTCATAGTTTCTATGACTGAAAGCGTTGTGAATTGTTTCTTTTAGGCGGGTTTTTAATTTGTCATGCGGTAGGGTGGTATATAGAGTTGAAAAATCAAAAGTTTTGATGGAGGACACCTGAGAGAAAGATCTTGATTTAAGGTTATTCAAAAGATCTTTAGAGTTTTTCAAAATCCACATGTGATTTATGCCACTACGCGATTAAACAGTTTCACAATATTTCTGTTGTCCCTCTTTTACTGCAGACAGAATCTTTGTCAGGTGAATAGACAATTCTTTCGTCGAACATGTTGATGATCCCTAACCGTATATTGTATTGTCCATCAAATGTGTTACACATTTCATAGTCATAGCTCAACAAAGATATATACCGATACATTCACTTTCCTGTCAATATGAAGGTTTTATATATTATTCTTGTAGGCTTGGTGTTTATCGTTGAGTGGATAAATAAATGAATAATTCCTTCTCAGGTTGTAGATTTTATTTGTGGTCCGTTATTCAACAATCAACAGTAATAACGATTTCTATACAATTAATTTACATAAATTAAAAACAACATAAGTAATGCACAAAGAACGATAACTCAAATTTGAACTTGTTAAAAATACTTGTGCTGTGTAAATAAAAAAATAACCAATTTGACCCAAACAATATAATTGTCTTGTATTTCATTATGAAATACTTATTTTGGAAAATAATGCAAGGTGTACATTACATATAAGTTTGTTAGTTACTTACTATATACACATCTATATGTAAAATCTGACATTTACATGACATCTTCAAAATAACATAGTATAAATAAGCAAAGCAAATAAAGTAAGCATAAGCATATTAAAAGTAATAAACAAAAATACAATTAGCAAAAAAATAAAAAACAACACAATATCTTACCTCACATGAGGTGGAAATGTCTTTGCATAAATAGAATAATCCAAATCTGGCAACTCAGTTGGAAACCTGTGTTTCATGACAAGATAGAGGTCTTCTACATTCAATATAATACATTATCAAAAGTAACCGTTACTATTTTATGTATTTAAAGTTTCTTAAACTCGAACAATGCAATTTAATAAAAATGATACTTTTTTGGTTTAATTACTTAATGAAACTGGTATCACCTGTACACTTTCAGGTGCCTAATTAATAATTATGTTATATTCATTTGTAATATGTGTTTATTTCTCAAATCATTTTATGCATTTTATATCTTTCATTCAAGACTCTTGTATTCTATAAATATTAATAAAAATCTTGGGATTAAATACGAATATTTTTCATCAGCTAATAATAATCCTTTAATTATCAAAAATAAATTGTTAATAAAAATAATCATACAATGTAATACTGAAAAAAATATGCATAAATCGCTGTACTACATACTGATAGCAGATTTATACATTTCACAAATATCATTCATATTATGCTTTAAATTGTTACTTACGAAATGGATCTCGGAAAAGGACGCACCTGTTGATGTTCGCTAAAGGACATAATATATGAGTCCACATGATAATTTATATCAACATGATTAAGCCATAGCACAGTATATATAGATAATACTTACTGATGGCCGTTGACTTGAAAATAAACGAACAATAATGAATGGTTTTGATGATAGAATTTCGCCAGGAAAACAATAATGTGAAAAGTATCAACACTGTGAATGTAAACGATACTTTTAAGGCGTAATCAGAAGCCGTAAGTCGAAGAAGGACAGACAAATACAATGGTCAAATGAAAAACACAAAGAATGATCTACAAAACACTACACAGAAAACTAATGATCGAACAACAAGAACACCACTAAAAACCGGGGGTAAACACAGGAAGGGTAGGCAGTTCCTGCTCCACATGTTACAACTATTAATCTTTCCTCAACGAGATCGGAAAAATATACCGCAATTTTGTAACACATTTTTATGCGACCACTAAATGTTGCGGTCGTATTATGCTGTGGCGCTGTCGTCATAGTTGTCGTCTGTCTGTAGATAGAATGGTTTCCGTGCGGAAGTTGTGATTAATGGATCCTTCTGAATATCGAACACAATGCACTGAGTAGTGGTTGGTATTGACTTGGTGTATTGTAACCCTATCTGTTTCCAAAGAAGAGGTCCTAAGATGTGAAAATGGATGCCTCTGTTATTTGTACACGGAGAGCTAGTTTTCATCTGATTTTCATGCGTTTTTTTAGATGAATTCCTCATAGACATCTCTTTCAAAAAATAAATAGCACCATTAAGTAACTAGAACCGTTTTTGACATAAAAGGAGTCAAAACGTGAAATTGAATTTAGAAAGGGGTCTAAAGGAGCCCAGATTCGCATATGTGTATGGTACATAGAGTAATTTTTTTCATCCAATATTGATGCAGTTTTTTTTCGTTGAATTGATTAGACCGTGAGCTTTTAGTAGGATGTCCAATGATTTGTTCTATCTCATAAAATCAAAAGGAAGGAGCTAAGAAAATCCGAATTCCAAAGTTTACCCTTTCTCATTTGACATCCAAGTTTCATGCAGTTTTTTTGAAAGATCTGTATGGGCAATAGATAGATCATAAACAATACTATTTTATTTCGAAATGGGGTTTAAAAGGCACCCAATTTCCGAAATTGGACAAGTGTTGAAGACATATTTAACACTTGAAATAGTAAAACAAGACCAATGTCCAAAATACAACGGTTCCAGCATATTACTGTGTCCAACACATTATTGTGTTTACACTTGATTTTAATATACACTTTTCTCACATTCCCTTGTCGCCATGCTGCGGAGCTATCATGCTTCACTCTGTGTTGCCGTTTGTTCAATTGTTAGAGACTACCTGTTACTTTATAACACAACAGGTGAATGACACGTATTACATCAACTAAAATAAATCGGTGAGGCGCGTCAGGTTTTACCGGAAGTTATAAATAGAAACGAAACAATAATTTTAGGCTTGCAATTACGCGTACTTGTAGAAAAGAATGTTGCAGCTTTATAATTACATCTTGTGTCAGTTTGTGATAGACATCTTGTGTCAGTTTGTGATATACATACCTGATTAATTAATTGTTCACACGTGTACCAAGATAACTATTTTTATTTCTTCTTTTTGCTTATTACAATCTATCATTAAACTAAGACATTGTGGTTTATCATTAAACTAGAACACCGTGGTCTATTATTAAACTAGGACACTGTTGTCTATCATTAAACTAGGACAATGTAATCTATAATTAAACTAGGAAACTGTGGTCTATCATTAGGCTAGGACAATGTGGTATATCATTAAACTAGGACACTGTGGTTTATCATTAAACCCTGACACTGTGGTCTATCATTAATGTAGGACATTGTAGTCTATTATTAAACTAAGACATTGTGGTCTATCATTAAACTAGGTCACTATGGTCTATCATTAATCTAGGACATTGTGGTCTATCATTAAACTAGGACACTTTGGTTTATTAATAAACTAGGATACTGTGGTATATCATTAAACTAGGACATTGTGGTCTATCATTAAACTAGGTCACTATGGTCTATCATTAATCTAGGACATTGTGGTATATCATTAAACTAGGACACTTTGGTTTATTAATAAACTAGGACATTGTGGTATATCATTAAAGTAGGACATTGTGGTACATCATTAAACTAGGACACTTTGGTTTATTAATAAACTAGGACACTGTGGGCTATCATTAAACTAGGACATTGTGGTCTATCATTAAACTAGAACACTGTGGCATATCATTAATCTAGGACGTTGTGGTTTATCATTAGACTAGGACACTGTGGTTTATCATTAAACAAGGATACTGTGGTCCATTATTAAACTAGGACATTGTGTTCTATCGATTAATACGACTATTATAGGCATCACCATGTATCAATTCGTATTAAATTGTTCTTTTATCGCCATGAGTTGTGGTCGAAATTACCTAAAATGAGAACTCACCATGTACTAAGCATTAGAACAATTTAGAGGTGTACAACAAGCTTTCAATCAATTAATCAAATGACATGTTGATATTGAATGTCATTGGCGTCATGAGTGTTCCGTAGTCCGCAGGAATTTTCAGTGAATGACATGGTTTTAAGATATATTTATTATTGAAATTTAGAGATCCTAAGATAATGTAATTAAATCAATTAAAATAAATCGGTGAGGCGCGTCAGGTTTTACCGGAAGTTATAAATAGAAACGAAAGAAGAATTTTAGGTTTGCAATTACACGTACTTGTAGAAATGAATGTTGCAGCTTTATAATTACATCTTGTGTCAGTTTGTGATAGACATCTTGTGTCAGTTTGTGATAGACATACCTGATTAATTAATTGTTCACACGTGTACAAAGGTAACTATTTGTATTTCTTCTCTTTGTTTATTACAATCTATCATTAAACTAAGACACTATGGTCTATCATTAATCTAGGTCACTGTGATCTATTATTAAACTAGGACATTGTGGTCTATCATTAAACTAGGACACTGTGTTCTATCATTAAACTAGGACACTGTGGTCTATCATTAAACTAGGTCACTGTGGTCTATCATTAAACTAGGTCACTGTGGTCAATCATTAAACTAGGACATTGTGGTCTATCATTAAGCTAGGTCACTGTGGTCTATCATTAATCTAGGACATTGTGGTCTATCATTAAGCTAGGACATTGTGGGCTATCATTAAACTAGGACATTGTGGTCTATCATTAAACTAGGACACTGTGGTCTATCATTAAACTAGGACACTGTGGTCTATCGTTAAACTATGACACTGTGGTCTATCATTAAACTAGGACACTGCGGTATATCATTAATCTAGGACATTGTGGTCTATCATTAAACTAGAACACTGTGGTTTATCATTAAACTAGGATACTGTGGTCCATCATTAAACTAGGACATTGTGGTCTATCGATTAATACGACTATTATAGGCATCACCATGTATCAAATCGTATTAAATTGTTCTTTTATCGCCATGAGTTGTGGTCGAAATTACCTAAAATGAGAACTCACCATGTACTAAGCATTAGAACAATTTAGAGGTGTACAGCAAGCTTCCAATCAATTAATCAAATGACATGTTGGTATTGAATGTCATTGGCGTCATGAGTGTTCCGTAGTCCGCAGGAATTTTCAGTGAATGACATGGTTTTAAGATATTTATTATTGAAATTTAGAAATCCTAAGATAATGTAATTAAATCAATTAAAATAAATCGGTGAGGCGCGTCAGGTTTTACCGGAAGTTATAAATAGAAACGAAAGAAGAATTTTAGGTTTGCAATTACACGTACTTGTAGAAAAGAATGTTGCAGCTTTATAATTACATCTTGTGTCAGTTTGTGATAGACATCTTGTGTCAGTTTGTGATAGACATACCTGATTAATTAATTGTTCACACGTGTACAAAGGTAACTATTTGTATTTCTTCTCTTTGTTTATTACAATCTATCATTAAACTAAGACACTATGGTCTATCATTAATCTAGGTCACTGTGATCTATTATTAAACTAGGACATTGTGGTCTATCATTAAACTAGGTCACTGTGGTCTATCATTAAACTAGGACACTGTGGTCTATCAATAAGCTAGGTCACTGTGGTCTATCATTAATCTAGGACATTGTGGTCTATCATTAAACTAGGACATTGTGGTCTATCATTAAACTAGGACTCTGTGGTCTATCATTAAACTAGGACACTGTGGTCTATCATTAAGCTAGGTCACTGTGGTCTATCATTAATCTAGGACATTGTGGTCTATCATTAAACTAGGACACTGTGGTCTATCATTAATCTAGGACATTGTGGTCTATCATTAAACTAGGACATTGTGGTCTATCATTAAACTAGGACATTGTGGTATATCATTAAACTAGTACACTTTGGTCTATTAATAAACTAGGACAGTGTGGTATATCATTAAACTGGGACATTGTGGTATATCATTAAACTAGGACACTGTGGTCTATCATTAAACTAGGACACTGTGGTATATCATTAATCTAGGACATTGTGGTCTATCATTAAACTAGAACACTGTGGTTTATCATTAAACTAGGATACTGTGGTCCATCATTAAACTAGGACATTGTGGTCTATCGATTAATACGACTATTATAGGCATCACCATGTATCAAATCGTATTAAATTGTTCTTTTATCGCCATGAGTTGTGGTCGAAATTACCTAAAATGAGAACTCGCCATGTACTAAGCATTAGAACAATTTAGAGGTATACAACAAGCTTCCAATCAATTAATCAAATGACATGTTGATATTGAATGCCATTGGCGTCATGAGTGTTCCGTAGTCCGCAGGAATTTTCAGTGAATGACATGGTTTTAAGATATATTTATTATTGAAATTTAGAGATCCTAAGATAATGTAATTAAATCAATTAAGATAAATCGGTGAGGCGCGTTAGGTTTTACCGGAAGTTATAAATAGAAACGAAAGAAGAATTTTAGGTTTGCAATTACACGTACTTGTAGAAAAGAATGTTGCAGCTTTATAATTACATCTTGTGTCAGTTTGTGATAGACATCTTGTGTCAGTTTGTGATAGACGTACCTGATTAATTAATTGTTCACACGTGTACAAAGGTAACTATTTGTATTTCTTCTCTTTGTTTATTACAATCTATCATTAAACTAAGACACTATGGTCTATCATTAATCTAGGACACTGTGATCTATTATTAAACTAGGACATTGTGGTCTATCATTAAACTAGGACACTGTGGTCTATCATTAAACTAGGACACTGTGGTCTATCATTAAACTAGGTCGCTGTGGTCTATCATTAATCTAGGACATTGTGGTCTATCATTAAGCTAGGACATTGTGGTCTATCATTAAACTAGGACATTGTGGTCTATCATTAAACTATGACACTGGTCTATTAATAAACTAGGACACTGTGGTCTATCATTAAACTCATTAAACTAGGACACTGTGGTCTATCATTAAACTAGGACATTGTGGTCTATCATTAAACTAGGACATTGTGGTCTATCATTAAACTAGTACACTTTGGTCTATTAATAAACTAGGACACTGTGGTATATCATTAAACTGGGACATTGTGGTATATCATTAAACTAGGACACTGTGGTCTATCATTAAACTAGGACACTGTGGTCTATCGTTAAACTATGACACTGTGGTCTATCATTAAACTAGGACACTGCGGTATATCATTAATTTAGGACATTGTGGTCTATCATTAAACTAGAACACTGTGGTTTATCGTTAAACTAGGATACTGTGGTCCATCATTAAACTAGGACATTGTGTTCTATCGATTAATACGACTATTATAGGCATCACCATGTATCAAATCGTATTAAATTGTTCTTTTATCGCCATGAGTTGTGGTCGAAATTACCTAAAATGAGAACTCACCATGTACTAAGCATTAGAACAATTTAGAGGTGTACAGCAAGCTTCCAATCAATTAATCAAATGACATGTTGATATTGAATGTCATTGGCATCATGAGTGTTCCGTAGTCCGCAGGAATTTTCAGTGAATGACATGGTTTTAAGATATTTATTATTGAAATTTAGAGATCCTAAGATAATGTAATTAAATCAATTAAAATAAATCGTTGAGGCGCGTCAGGTTTTACCGGAAGTTATAATTAGAAACGAAAGAAGAAGTTTAGGTTTGCAATTACACGTACTTATAGAAAAGAATATTGCAGCTTTATAATTACATCTTGTGTCAGTTTGTGATAGACATCTTGTGTCAGTTTGTGATATACATACCTGATTAATTAATTGTTCACACGTGTTCCAAGGTAACTATTTTTATTTCTTCTTTTTGTTTATTACAATCTATCATTAAACTTAAGACACCATGGTTTATCATTAAACTAGGACACTGGTCTATCATTAATCTAGGATATTGTGGTATATCATTAAACTAGGACACTGTGGTCTATCATTAAACTAGGTCACTGTGGTCTATCATTAATCTAGGACATTGTGGTCTATCATTAAACTAGGACACTGTGGTCTATCATTAAACTAGGACACTGTGGTCTATCATTAAATTATTTTGCTTTCCTATCGTTTTTATCTAAGATGAATGTTACTCCAGAAACACACCCTACATTATTAGATATCTACGTTCGTTTTATGGTTCCATGACATGTTTTATGGTATTATATAAGATCATGCAAAATAGAATAAGGATGACATTTAGTTTCTTAACATGACGTAGCAATGACAAATATATATGGTCGTAACAGTCGGTTACATAAAAATAATTAAATATCAATTTCCGTTTTACTGTCTGGAAATGTTGTTGATCAAATTGATGTTGTCGAGAAAGATATTGTTGCTGGACATAGTTCTGTTTTCTACACATTACTCTATAAACATGATGAATACCAATAATTTGTTTGTTTTAGGTTATTGACACAGTATTGTCATGGCCTCAAGCGTTCAACCAATGGCTTGGAAGCATTACCTTAAAAGTTGTGCATGGCTGGGATATGAACCGGAAGAAACTGTTGAGACTAGCCTACTACAACGATACAAGACATTGTATGCACGATACTGTCAAGATCACGGTTTACAGTTCGATCCCTCTACAAATTTAGATTCTGATGTTGATAAACAAAAACTTTCAGAGCTTTTGTATCTAAATCTTTGTGAGGAACTCGGTTACGAATCAATAATACAAATCAGACGTAATATCACCAACTTAGTGGAACTGGTCCGCAATCAATTAAATCCTGACAGTTGCCATTTTGCCTATTATGCTGGAAGTATGGCAGAAGGATTTAGGATGATTACATCCGATATTGATGTTATGACTGTTATCACAGGCAATCTGATAGTAAATAATACAGCAGAGATACCAGAATTCCCATGTGTCAAATTAAACAAAGTTGTCATGACCATGGAAACACAGTACACTAAACCAGGATATGTTAGTTTAAAATTAGAAACTGATAAATACATGCCAAGTGAGAGAATGTCCAGTTCAGGCTTTAATAACGATGACAAGTTGTATCTATCGAGCACGCGTTATCGAAACATAACGATATCCTTATTAGGACAGAATATAGAGGCTCACGGCCCAGCCATGCTATTGTCGACCGGCATTCCGGAATATGACATTACACAATGTTTTTCTTGTACATCACAACCTACCGCCGTTCAGAAATGGGTGATAAGATGTAAACAGTCTAATTGGCCTGACAGTGTAGTATTGAAAAAATGCATATCTTTAGGATGCCAACTTGCGCCTGTTGGCTCTAAAAAATCGCCACACGAGGATTTTGAATGGCGCATTTCATTTGTCTTAATGGAGAATACAATATTACAATCGTTATCTCATAGTCAGTTTATGTGCTATGGTCTCTTAAAAGTATACCTTAAGGAAGTATTGGGGTCATTTGAAGAAATAAATGATCTAGTGTCTTCCTATTTCATGAAAACTGTGTTACTTTGGGAAATACAAATAAACAGGGAGCACAATGTTGGGGCTGATAGTCTGTTACAAGTATTCCTGAACTGTTTACATCGACTTCATACATGGGTCAAGGAAGCACATTGTCCTAACTTTTTTATCCCTGAAAACAATATGTTTGAAAATAGAATTGACGGCAAGAGCGAGTACAAATTGCAAACTATTCTGGAATTATTATCTAGGGAAAGGTTTTTTGGTTTGCATAGATGCCAGTCAATTGACCTCCCCCACTTGATATTTCAAGCTCTGATAAATGAAAAGAAATCAGTTGCTGTGTCCGTCAACGAAGGTATATATGTAACAAATAAAGATATCGAAAAACATACATGGCTTGAAATCCACCAACAATTTCATTATTTACGATATTCACTGGGTTATATCCCAGATTTATATACATTACTCCAAACATTGAAGTTGATGCTGACCAAGGATTCCCTTACTGACCTGAAGAAGAGAGCAATACAAACGTGGATCAATAGTGTTACCATTCATATTTCTACACACAACTTCAAGGATATAATAGCACCAAACGTATCTCCTGATATACAGTTGGAGAAATACAAGTCGTGTTGTCATATCCTTCGTACCCATGACGGAAAAGGAAGTATTGCATCATTATATCTGGCTACGTTGATGTATATAACAGGCATATATATGTCGTGTCTGGATGTTATCATGGAGTGCTTTACAAGACAAAAAGATGGATTTGCAGACGTGATGTGTGTATCAGTATCTCTCCAACTTACAGAACTCCGACTAGAATTGGAATTATTATCTCTCAAGAGCAAAATTGGTATCGAACGGGTTTTTCTTAGAATTTCACAAATAGTATATATATCCATGTTATCAATTTTATGTCATTATCATTTGGGTGATGTTGAAGGAACAGAAATTGAATTCCAATGTCTACGTGGAATTTGTTCAGACATGTCGTATACGAAAACTTTACATTTTGAAGAAATGTCCTGGCAGGTCTTGGGAATATGTGCTGAAATCATCGGGAAATATGACGAAGCATATCAATCATACGTGCGAGCATACAAGTCGCCAAGGGTTTCTCTTGATGACAGTACTCCTTTACTCCGGGTGCTATGTCTGATTTATAAACTTTTACAAAAATAGTACTAGAATAATTCATATATTGTTGATTATGGAATTCATCATTTTATATATTTACTGTAATTTAAATATCAATTAAATATTAAGACAATATTGTTATCTTGAACATTTACTCTTTTTCCTTATGTGAATGACACATAAAAATGACACATACAGTAATGTGTATGTTGAAATAGGAAATATCAGAAATGTTCATACATAGGTAAACATTATGACAATATATATGGTTTCAATTTTCCCATTATTAACATTCCATTTATATAAAGCAACACGTGGTTATTTGTTAACATCTCATAGCAAAACTTCACCTATTATTTACTACAATAATAACATATTTGGTGCAGGCGATAACCTGATATACAATTATTTACTCAATATTTAGCTTTCTGTGTATCTTTTGTCGACCACTGAATGTCTTTATCTTTTGGCCATTGCATTGTCTGTCCTTCCAATTACGGATTCTGATTACCCCTGAGGTGTCGACAAACCGTTCTATACATGAATAACATGTAGGTGGGTCATATAAATGATATCATTTACAACAAGTTTGCACCAATTATAACTTGTACAAAACTGAAACATGCACATAACTTATATAAAATGTATTATTGTTAGGACAATTTCATATTGCCATATCGGTTTTTAAGTTACGCTAAGAAATATTAATACATATGGTCTGATATGATATTTGTCCTGAGATGACGTTTTTTATGGACTCGAAAAATGCAAATATCGTAAATGCATTTTTTATGTACAATGTGGGTTCAACCAAGTTTCATGTTTCTTAAAAATATCTATTCGTTTTCTCAAATGAGTACTATGTTAAAAAATTGTCCTGCAGTGGACACCATCTTAGAATTTCAATCAATAGATACAAACAAACTGACATTTTGTAGATCTTTGAAATATTACTAATATCATTTATAAGCTTTGATAAATCAACGTTAGAGAAATCAGAAGGGACAATCAGGAATTGATAATCCAGAGACACTGCAACTTTGGGCACAAAAGACACAAATCGAATACAAACAAATCATAAAAACAAAGCGCAGAAAACTAAATCGATGAGCAACAATGTTTTCACCAAAAATTGAAGGTTAACCCAAGTGCTCGCGATGGGTAAACAGTTATTGCTTCTTATAAGACAGTCGTCATTGGAGACATGATGTATCATCAATTGGCACCATATTCACCAATGTTAATCATGGTCTAGTAAAGAACATTCCGCCATGTATGATTTCCATCCTTTGAATTCCTCTCAGGGGGAAGATTGTAATATGAAAAACAAACGGTGATGACAAAGCTGAATGAAAATCAATGTTTTGTTAAAGACATGGATAATATTGCAAACAAACGTAAAATAAATGTTTTTTTCATAATTCAGAACAGTGTGTAAATCCATGTAATAAACGATTTTGCTACATATTATCAGGAGTTTAAAATTAATTGTGGTATGTCAATACAGAACATAGTTGTACATGTAGATATCTTATAAGAGACAGGAACTGCCTACCTTTGAAAACACATTGTTTCACTCCCGTTTCCTTGTTGCTCATCTTTTTAGTTTTCTGTGTCGTGTTGTGGTTTTTGCTTGTTTTCGTCCTGGCATGAGTGGTATGATGTTGGCACGTGTAATCGGGTACGACGATGGTATGAGAGGTACGATGTTGGTGCGTGTAATCAGGTACAATGATGGTATGAGAGGTACGATGCTGGTGCCTGTAATCAGGTCCGATGGTGGTATGAGAGGTACGATGTTGGTGCATGTAATCAGGTACGATGGTGGTATGAGAGGTACGATGTTGGTGCGTGTAATCAGGTACAATGATGGTATGAGAGGTACGATGCTGGTGCCTGTAATCAGGTCCGATGGTGGTATGAGAGGTGCGATGTTGGTGCATGTAATCAGGTACGATGATGGTATGAGAGGTACGATGCTGGTGCCTGTAATCAGGTACGATGATGGTATGAGAGGTACGATGTTGGTGCGTGTAATCGGGTACGATGGTGGTATGAGAGGTACAATGTTTGTGTGTGTAATCAGATACGATGGTGGTATGAGAGGTACGATGTTGGTGCATGTTATCAGGTACGTTGGTAGTATGAGAGGTACGATGTTGATGCGTGTAATCCGGTACGATAGTGGTATGAGAGGTACGATGTTGATGCGTGTAATCCGGTACGATAGTGGTATGAGAGGTACGATGTTGGTGCATGTTATCAGGTACGATGGTGGTATGAGAGGTACGATGTTGGTGCGTGTAATATGGTACGATAGTGATATGAAAGGTATGATGGTGCGTGTAATCAGGTACGATGGTGGTATGAGAGGTACCATGTTGGTGCGTGTATTAAGGTACGATGATGGTATGAGAGGTACGATGTTGGTGCGTGTAATCAGGTGCGATGGTGGTGCGTGTAATATGGTACGATAGTGATATGAAAGGTATGTTGGTCCGTGTAATCGGGTACGATAGTGGCATGAGAGGTACGATGTTGGTGCGTGTATTAAGGTACGATGATGGTATGAGAGGTACGATGTTGGTGCGTGTAATCAGGTGCGATGGTGGTATGAGAGGTACAATGATGGTGCGTGTAATCGGATATGATGGTGGTATGAGAGGTACGATGTTGGTCCATGCTATCAGGTACGATGATGGTATGAAAGGTATGATGTTGGTGCGTTTAATCAGGTACGATGGTGGTATGAGAGGTACGATGTTGATACGTGTAATCAGGTACGATGATGGTATGAGAGATACGATGTTGATGCGCGTAATCCGGTACGATGGTGGTATGAGAGGTACGATGTTGGTGCATGCTATCAGGTACGATGGTGGTATGAGAGGTACGATGTTGGTGCGTGTAATATGGTACGATAGTGATATGAGAGGTACAATGATGGTGCGTGTAATCGGGTATGATGGTGGTATGAGAGGTACGATGTTGGTCCATGCTATCAGGTACTATGATGGTATGAAAGGTATGATGTTGGTGCGTGTAATCAGGTACCATGGTGGTATGAGAGGTACGATACTAGTGCCTGTTATCAGGTACGATGGTGGTATGAGAGGTATGATGTTGGTGCGTGTAATATGGTACGATGGTGATATGAGAGGTATGATGTTGGTGCGTGTAATCAGGTACGATAGTGGTATGAGAGGTACGATGTTGGTGCATGTAATCAGGTACGACGGTGGAATAAGAGGTACGATGTTGGTGCATTTAATCAGGTACAATAGTGGTATGAGAGGTACGATGTTGGTGCCTGTAATCGGGTACGACGATGGTATGAGAGGTACGATGTTGGTGCATGTTATCAGGTACGATGGTGGTATGAGAGGTACAATGTTGGTGCGTGTAATCAGGTATAATGGTGGTATGAGAGGAACGATGTTGGTGCGTGTAATATGGGACGATGGTGATATGAGAGGTATGATGTTGGTGCGTGTAATCAGGTACGATGATGGTATGAGAGGTACGATGTTGGTCCGTGTAATCGGGTACGATAGTAGCAAGAGAGGTACGATGTTGGTGCGTGTATTAAGGTACGATGATGGTATGAGAGGTACGATGTTGGTGCGTGTAATCGGGTACGATGGTGGTATGAGAGGCAGAATGATGGTGCGTGTAATCGGGTATGATGGTGGTATGAGAGGTACGATGTTGGTCCATGTCATCAGGTACGATGGCGGTATGAAAGGTATGATGTTGGTGCGTGTAATCAGGTACGATGGTGGTATGAGAGGTACGATGTTGTTCCGTGTAATCGGGTACGATGGTGGCATGAGAGGTACGATGTTGGTGCGTGTAATAAGGTACGATGATGGTATGAGTGGTACGATGCTGGTGCCTGTAATCAGGTACGATGGTGGTATGAGAGATACGATTTTAGTACGTGTAATCAGGTACGATGTTGGTATGAGAGGTACGATGTTGGTGCGTGTAATCAGGTACGATAGTGGTATGAGAGGTACACTGTTGGTGCCTCTAATCAGGTACGACGATGGTATTAGAGGTACGATGTTGGTGCGTGTAATCAGGTACGATGGTGGTATGAGAGGTATGATGTTGGTGCATGCTATCAGGTACGATGGTGGTATGAGAGGTACGATGATGGTGCGTGTAATCAGGTACGATGGTATTATGAGAGGTACGATGTTGGTGCCTCTATTCGGGTACGACGATGGTATGAGAGGTACGATGTTGGTGCGTGTAATCAGGTACGATGGTGGTATCAGAGGTACGATATTGGTGCATGCTATCAGGTACGATGGTGATATGAGAGGTACGATGTTGGTGCATGTAATCAGGTATGATAGTGGTATGAGAGGTACGATGTTGGTCCGTGTAATCGGTTATGATGGTGGCATGAGAGGTACGATGTTGGTGCGTGTAATAAGGTAGGATGATGGTATGAGAGGTACGATGCTGGTGCCTGTAATCTGGTACGATGATGGTATGAGAGGTACGATGCTGGTGCGTGTAATCGGGTACGATGGTGGTATGAGATATACGATGTTGGTGCGTGTAATCAGGTACGATGGTGGTATGAGAGGTACGATGTTGGTACGTGCAATCAGGTACGATGATGGTATGAGAGATACTATGTTGGTGCGTGTAATTAGGTACGATGGTGGTATGAGAGGTACGATGTTGGTGCATGTAATCAGGTACGACGGTGGAATAAGAGGTACGATGTTGGTGCATTTAATCAGGTACAATAGTGGTATGAGAGGTACGATGTTGGTGCCTGTAATCGGGTACGACGATGGTATGAGAGGTACGATGTTGGTGCATGTTATCAGGTACGATGGTGGTATGAGAGGTACAATGTTGGTGCGTGTAATCAGGTATAATGGTGGTATGAGAGGAACGATGTTGGTGCGTGTAATATGGGACGATGGTGATATGAGAGGTATGATGTTGGTGCGTGTAATCAGGTACGATGATGGTATGAGAGGTACGATGTTGGTCCGTGTAATCGGGTACGATAGTAGCAAGAGAGGTACGATGTTGGTGCGTGTATTAAGGTACGATGATGGTATGAGAGGTACGATGTTGGTGCGTGTAATCGGGTACGATGGTGGTATGAGAGGCAGAATGATGGTGCGTGTAATCGGGTATGATGGTGGTATGAGAGGTACGATGTTGGTCCATGTCATCAGGTACGATGGCGGTATGAAAGGTATGATGTTGGTGCGTGTAATCAGGTACGATGGTGGTATGAGAGGTACGATGTTGTTCCGTGTAATCGGGTACGATGGTGGCATGAGAGGTACGATGTTGGTGCGTGTAATAAGGTACGATGATGGTATGAGTGGTACGATGCTGGTGCCTGTAATCAGGTACGATGGTGGTATGAGAGATACGATTTTAGTACGTGTAATCAGGTACGATGTTGGTATGAGAGGTACGATGTTGGTGCGTGTAATCAGGTACGATAGTGGTATGAGAGGTACACTGTTGGTGCCTCTAATCAGGTACGACGATGGTATTAGAGGTACGATGTTGGTGCGTGTAATCAGGTACGATGGTGGTATGAGAGGTATGATGTTGGTGCATGCTATCAGGTACGATGGTGGTATGAGAGGTACGATGATGGTGCGTGTAATCAGGTACGATGGTATTATGAGAGGTACGATGTTGGTGCCTCTATTCGGGTACGACGATGGTATGAGAGGTACGATGTTGGTGCGTGTAATCAGGTACGATGGTGGTATCAGAGGTACGATATTGGTGCATGCTATCAGGTACGATGGTGATATGAGAGGTACGATGTTGGTGCATGTAATCAGGTATGATAGTGGTATGAGAGGTACGATGTTGGTCCGTGTAATCGGTTATGATGGTGGCATGAGAGGTACGATGTTGGTGCGTGTAATAAGGTAGGATGATGGTATGAGAGGTACGATGATGGTGCCTGTAATCTGGTACGATGATGGTATGAGAGGTACGATGCTGGTGCGTGTAATCGGGTACGATGGTGGTATGAGATATACGATGTTGGTGCGTGTAATCAGGTACGATGGTGGTATGAGAGGTACGATGTTGGTACGTGCAATCAGGTACGATGATGGTATGAGAGATACTATGTTGGTGCGTGTAATTAGGTACGATGGTGGTATGAGAGGTACGATGTTGGTGCATTTAATCAGGTACAATAGTGGTATGAGAGGTACGATGTTGGTGCCTGTAATCGGGTACGACGATGGTATGAGAGGTACGATGTTGGTGCATGTTATCAGGTACGATGGTGGTATGAGAGGTACAATGTTGGTGCGTGTAATCAGGTATAATGGTGGTATGAGAGGAACGATGTTGGTCCGTGTAATATGGTACGATGGTGGTATGAGAGGTACGATGTTGGTGCGTGTGATCAGGTACGATGGTGGTACGATGGTGGTATGAGAGATACGATGTCCGTGCGTGTAAACGGGTACGATTGTGGTATGAGAGGTACGATGTTGATGCGTGTAATCAGGTACGATGGTGGTATGAGAGGTACTATGTTGGTGCGTGTAATCAGGTACGATGGTGGTATGAGAGGTACGATGTTGGTGCATGCTATCAGATACGATGGTGGTATGAGAGGTACAATGTTGGTGCGTGTAATCAGGTATAATGGTGGTATGAGAGGTACGATGTTGGTCCGTGTAATATGGTACGATGGTGGTATGAGAGGTACGATGCTGGTGCGTGTGATCAGGTACGATGGTGGTACGATGGTGGTATGAGAAATACGATGTCCGTGCGTATAAACGGGTACGATGGTGGTATGAGAGGTACGATGTTGGTGCGTGTAATCAGGTACGATGGTGGTATGGGAGGTACGAAGTTGGTGCGTGTAATCAGGTACGATGGTGGTATAAGAGGTACGATGTTGGTGCGTGTAATCAGGTACGAAGGTGGTATGAGAGGTACGATGTTGGAGCGTGTAATAAGGTACGATGGTAGTATGAGAGGTACGATGTTGGTGCGTGTAATCAGGTGCGATGGTGGTATGAGAGGTACGATGGTGGTACGTGTAATCAGGTACGATGGTGGTACGATGATGGTATGAGAGGTACGATGTCCATGCGTGTAATCGGGCACGATGGTGGTATGAGAGGTACGATGTTGGTGCGTGTTATCGAGGTACGATGTTGAAATGAGAGGTACGATGTTGGTGCGTGTAATCAGGTACGATGGTGGTACGAGAGGTGAGATGTTGGTGCGTGTAATCCGGTACGATGGTGGTATGAGAGGTACGATGTTGGTGCGTGTAATCAGGTACGATGGTGGTATGAGAGGTACAATGTTGGTGCGTGTAATCAGGTACGATGGTGGTATGAGAGGTACGATGTTGATGCGTTTAATCAGGTACGATGGTGGTACGATGGTGGTATGAGAGGTACGATGTTGGAATGAGAGGTACGATGTTGATGCATGTAATCAGGTACGATGGTGGTACGATGGTGGTATGAGAGGTACGATGTTGGAATGAGAGGTACGATGTTGATGCGTTTAATCAGGTACGATGGTGGTACGATGGTGGTATGAGAGGTACGATGTTGGACAGAGAGGTACGATGTTGATGCGTGTAATCAGGTACGATGGTGGTACATGCATAACTATGGATATATCCTTTAAATAGATGACAATAAATGAAACGACGATGGATACGGGTTATTTTTTTCTTATCAATTTGCCACCAACGATCATTCGTAATATACAATTAAAGTTTATATTCCTTGGTATAAGTCAGTGATTGATAAAATCAGAAGACAAGCATTTTAGAAATGCAAAATCCACAATATATTCAGATTTCAAGTAAAAATTAAATGAGGGAAATTAGCATTGTTCGACAAAAATGATATGACATTGAGCGTTGATCTTGTGCTTGAAGAAGGTCAAAGATAAAGATTCCATGTATTACTGAAATTTACATAACATATTCTAAAATAATGTATATTTTTTTTTACTAAACATATATCTATGAGGTTAGGGGGCCGTCGTGGCCGTGATCGTATACTAATTGGATTTACACATAATGTGATAAAGTTCGTCAGTAACTTGCAACGGGTGGGTGGTTTTCTCCTGATCGTCCGGTTTCCTCCAGCAATAAAACTGACCATCACAATATAACTGAAGTATTGTTGAAAGTGGCGTTAAACACCATAAAACCTAAATACTTAAACCAAGGGAACATTGACATAGGGTGACATAAGACAGTGGTCACTAAATACAGGTTTTATTAATATGAAATGCACCGTGAAGGGGAAATAAAAATTAGGTCACATAATACAAGTTACTGGTTAATAGGGGTGGTCACTAAAGCAGGTTTGACTGTAGTATGCAATCATTATCATTTCTTTGCCATCCTCACAAAGAGCTACTAAGCCAGCTTATGACATGTCCTGTTATTCCATAATCTTGTATTTTTTGTAGAATGCCTAAATGTGGTATATTTTTACTTTTACATAGATTTGTCTTTTCTCTATCACAGATCTACTTAACCTTCACGGCCACTAATCACCGTTTGTTTTAGTTCTCTGTGTTGTGTCGTTATTTGTGCTTTATTCGTGTTGTCCAATGTTGTCTCTCTCTCTGATTGTTGATTCTTAATTGCTTCTTCGATTTTGTCTAACGTTTATGAATTAGGCAGTACAATTGTCAACATGGGAAATATAAATTAAAGAGGGATTAGGGTTATGGTTATGGTGTTTAACGCCACTTTCAACAATATTTCAGCTATATCTTAGCGATCAGTGTTATTGGTGCAGGAAATCAGAGTACCAAGATAAAACTACCGATCTGTCCCAAGTCACTGACAAATTGTATATGAGTACACCTCGCCCGAGCGAATTCGAACTCACAACGTTAGTGGTGATAGGCACTGATTACATAGGTAGTTGTAAATCCAACTGCCATTCGTATGCGATCACGACCACGACGGTCCCTATGTAAATTAAAGATGAAAGATAGAAAATACAAGATCGTGATAAGACAAAATTGTCAATCAATATGGACAGACAAACACGTGCCAACAAAAAGACAAAAATCTACGTGAACATTTACAAAATGTAAACAGAAAACCAATAATGAGCATCACTGATCCAATCTAGTGACAGAGGAGACAGTACAATAAAAATGTCCAATAAAAAGGTTTTGGTAATGGTCTTTAATCTGTTCTTTATCATCCTCATTCGTGATGTTAACTTTAGAGGCATTGCATTACAATTCAACATTGTGATGATATTCGCATATATAATTATAAGATCAATAAAAGTGACTTGTAATAAAACAAATGTTATATATAAGTAATAAAAGCGACTAATAAGGGTATTAACAAAAGTACCGAACTCCGAACAATCTTACAAAGGGGAAGTCAAAACTCATAAGTATATAAACAGACAAAATCAGTCAACAACCGGAAAACTGTGAAAACCGTAATGACCCTCACTTGGTACAGGCATTTCTAAAGAAATGGTGGGTTGAATCAGATTTTAAAGCGCCAAACCTCCCCCTTTCATTACGGCTCAAAGTTTCCGGCAGTCACTATAACAGTATTTATAACAATACTTGAACAAAACAGGTAAAACAGTTGTCAAAAGCAGCACCAAACTCAGTGAAGTAAATGTCAAAGATACTTTTAAGTCACACATTGATAAAAAAATATTTTTGACATTTTTGTTGACACCCTATCTTTATACATTTTCACTATATGAAAATCCATCGTTTATAATCCTTTCTGCAGAGACGGAATATATTTCGACAAGATCTTGGTATCGGAATATAAACTTTTTAAGAGATCGAATAAGGATAATCTTTTCATAGCCCTGGTCCAGTAGCCTGTTTCTCACATGAAGATGAAGTTTCAGGAAATCAGAATAATTGCTACTGGCCCTTGCCTAGCGAATCAATTGCGAGATGTAAACACCATATGCAGGAGAAGCTGGTATATTGCTGCACATATTTGGAAAATTTATGATCTTAAAATTGAAGTCGTCCTGTTTATCATAAATTTTAGTACTGATATGACCACTGTCGTCAAATTCGAGGTATAAGTCCAAAAATGATGCGGACGAAGCGGTATCTGTGGTCTCTTTAACTTCCAGCTCTGGAGGATATATCAATGGAAGAAATTCTGCAAATCTAGAATTATTGATAGATAAAACGTCACCAATATACCTGTATGTGAAATTTAAGGCTCTAGCCTCATGAATCTACTTGTCTTTTACAAGCTTTTGAAGAAACTCCGACTCATATGAGTATAAAAATAAATCGGCTAGAAGAGGGGCACAATTCGTACCCATTGGTATGTCGACGACCTGCTGAAACAGTATCCTTCCAAAGGAGACAAATATGTTATCGATGAGGAACTCCAGCATACTGATCACTTGTTCCTCGGAGTAGCATGTCTTACCATTTTGAATTTTGTTTGAAAACGACCGTAAACACCGTAAATTATTGAGTACAATGAACTGTACCAGTACAATGCCTAGTTATATTTACATAAGTTTGTGGAGAGATCATTGACCTCTATTGAATGCTAATTTTGTGACAGATTCGACAGATAATTTACTTCTAATCACGTCCCACATGTATTTGCTTACTATACAATATGACTATACGAAATTACAAGGTCCAAATACTGAGATATTCATTTAAGACATTTTATATACACCTATAAACACATAAACGAATATGTCGTTGACACACGTAGTTAGAGAACTTATATTAACAAGATTATTGTGTGAGTGTAGTGTAACTCACTAATACAGCATTTTCTTTTTTTCTTCAGAATTTATAGTTTAAATGTCCGCGTTAACGTCCCATTTATGATATTGTCTTGTGCAATCTATTTACCTGGGCCTCTATATTATATAAATATATCATAGAGATATATTTGTTTTCTAAGGTCATGCACGGTGTTTTCAATATTCATAACAGATACAGATAGGTCTGCTTCATACCTTGACCTACACCTCGAAATCGACAGTGACGGTCGGTTAAGAACGAAACTTTACGACAAAAGAGATGATTTCAATTGTCCCATTGTGAACTTTCCATTTATATGTAGAACATTCCAGCAGCACCTGGATATGGAGTATATCTCTCTCAGATGATACGATATTCCAGAGCTTGTGGTTCCTATCAGGATTTCCTTGATAGAAGGATGCTGCTAACAGGGAAGCTACTGAACCAAGGGTTCCTTTTGGTAAAGTTGAAGTCATCACTTCGAAAATCTTACGGTCGCCACCATGACTTGGTTGACCGTTATGGAATATCTGTGTCACAAATGACCACGGATATGTTCCACTTGTCGTAAGCACCTCCCGGTCCTATCCTCATTCACGACTTATTACCGGGTTTGTAACTAGATTAACACGACGGGTTTTTAGTTTAAGCATATTTTATTTGCCATTTAAACAGACAAAATGGATTAGACACAAGTTAAACAAACTTATGAAGTCTTCTCCAAATTACAATTTGTTACAATAAAGAAGTACATAAAAGGCATGCATTACTATATGTAGCACTAATAACGAATAAATGATAAATATTCACAAACAGAAAGAAAAAGAAAATTAAGATGGATTCATATGATGTGCATGTTCACCCAATTCAATTCCAGTTATACAATAAGGAATCTTTTTGAACATTTAAAATAATCAAAAACATATTTAAATATAATACAATTTTACAAACACGACGGGTGCCACTAGTGAGAAGGAACTGCTTAACCTTCCGGAGTATCTGAGTTCACCCCCGGTTTTTAGTGGGGTTCGTGTTACTCGATCTATAGTTGTATATGTTTGTTTTGTAGATCGTTGTTTGTCCTTTTGTGCTTTTTTTTCGGCCATCGAGTGGTCTATTCTTCTTCGATATACGGATTCTGATTGCTGCTTTGGTATCTTCAAACTCTTCTCAACAGCATTTTAGGCCCTCGGGCTAAGCATTGGACTGAGGCACCTATCTACACAACCAATCACAGGAATAACAATGTAAATGTTCTATGAAATTAAACATATTTTTATTGGTATTTCGACCAACATTATTGTTTAAACATAAAAAAAAAAACATGCTGTGTACAACATACATAGATTCTCGTGGGACTCCTGGGCAACTGTCCAGCGTGTATAATTATGCGTTAAGACGGCATTGATTTAGAATGATTCCTTGACTTTCAAGGTTACGTGTATATAATCCATTAATATCACACAACATACAGAAGGTCTTAACGAGCAAGAGGTTGTTATGTGTGGACGTTGCTACAGTGAGCTAGGATTATAAAACTCCCATCAAACGTGTTGGTCAGGTTCAAAACAGACATAATCTTCATCTAATCAAAATGTAATTTGTTCTCGCCATGATACAATGCAACTGACAACTTGTTCATTTGGTTTTAGACAACCAACCACCCACACACTCACTCGTAGTTTTTTGTTACTTTGGCGTGTCATACATACGTGCAGCATTATTTACATAATATTGTTGTGATATTTATATTCATTTGGTTCGTGTATGAAATTCTATAACGAAAAGATTACATAAGAATGTTCTTCTATAAAACAGTGTCGACAAATATAAACAGCTTTATTCTATAGCATGATATTACATATTGATTCTTCTGTGTTTGGTAACAAATAAAATAAAATCAACAATGCCGGTCATTATTCACAATAGACACTAATGATTAAGGTCAGATTGTACTATTGATTTAAAACATAAACGAGTGAATAGATTAGAATACGAAACAAAGTACTAAACAATATGCCTTCAATATAAAATAATGTATTATTCTGATTATCTCTTTGGTATCTTCAAACTCTTCGTATTACAATTAACCATACTAATTTGAATTTTGCACCTGCCTGGTTTTATTGTTTATGAGGTATGTTCGGGTTCACCTGCCTGGTCTTATTGTTTATAAGATATGTTCGTATTATCACTAAGCTTTATTGTATTCACCGCCATGATGTCACGGAAATATTATTGAAAATGGCGTTAAACACTATAGACCAAACCTTTATTGTATTCAACTGACTAATGTACCATGACTCATTCCTTCCAAAATCAAACTATAATAATTTGGTATCGAGTTAATATCGACTATTCTGTAGGACATATCATAATATACAATGTATATATTATTACATGTATGTGGAGCATCTTATTACTATCATATTACCTGTCTCCGGGTACTCCGGTTTCCTCCACCAATATAAATGACCGCCACGATATACGTATTTTATTGATGAAAGTGGTGCTAAACACCATAAACCTAACCTAAACCTATCACATGTCAGAAGTCGTCTTACTAATGTGACGATGGTCCTACACTAAGATGTCTTAAACAATGTCGCAAGTCAAGTCATATATATGTATATAGATATATTGTATTAAGAAACTACCCCATTACAACGGGGACAAACATCGGCGGGGCACTAATGCTTGTGTCTAATAAATATACAACTATAACAATTAAAATAAGCATTAATCATACACGAACTTAAATATAAGACATAACACAATTGTGTCATTCTTTATTAAGACAAAATTATATACAATGTATCACATTATTTTAATTGCACTTAAGTAAAATATAAAATTGACATATAAAATAAGAAAAACACAATATTAAGCGAATTACTGATCGTCGACGCATGACTCAATTAAAATAGCTCGCACTTTTATGATTTTACATAATAGTTTTTTTACTGAACTGGTCAAGCAAGAAATGAAGCTCAGTGTTAAAACTAAGAATATGCTTCCTAATGGGGATAAATAATATAGTTTAATTACTTGACCAAAAGAGAAAGAATTACAAATAAGCAAATACATGTATCTTGAGAAATTGTTGTAGAGAAATGTATGAGACAGCACAAAAAACAATTGGTCATGTTGACTACCTGGTATATCAAATATGCATAGCAACAATAATGTCTGTCTGTCACAGGGTGTTGTAAATGAGCAATGTTCTTGGTTGAATTCAAGTAAATAAGTGTTGATAATGCTATTTATTAATTTGAAAATTCACATTTTGTTCAGTTTAGGCAGGTGTTCGCTTTACTCAGGGTTCGGTTTAGACAGGTGTTCGGTTTACTCATGGTTCGGTTTAGACAGGTGCTCGGTTTACTCATGGTTAGGTTTAGACAAGTGTTCGGTTTACTCAGGGTTCGGTTTAGACAGGTGTTCGGTTTACTCATGGCTAGGTTTAGACAGGTGCTCGGTTTACTCATGGTTAGGTTTAGACAAGTGTTCGGTTTACTCAGGGTTCGGTTTAGACAGGTGTTCGGTTTACTCATGGTTAGGTTTAGACAGGTGTTCGATTTATTCAGGGTTTCGTTTAGACAGGTGCTCGGTTTACTCAGGGTTATATTTTAGACAGATATTCGATTTACTCATGGTTAGGTTTAGACAGGTGCTCGGTTTACTCAGGGTTAGATTTTAGACAGGTGCTTGGTTTACTCATGGTTCGGTTTAGACAGGTGCTCGGTTTACTCAGGGTTAGGTTTAGACAGGTGTTCAGTTTACTCATGTTTCGGTTTAGACATGTGTTCGGTTTACTCAGGGTTAGGTTTAGATAGGTGTTCGGTTTACTCATGGTTCGGTTTAGACAGGTGTTCGGTTTACTCAGGGTTCGGTTTAGACAGGTGCTCGGTTTACTCATGGTTCGGTTTAGACAGGTGCTCGGTTTACTCAGGGTTAGGTTTAGACAGGTGTTCGGTTTACTCATGGTTCGGTTTAGACATGTGTTCGGTTTACTCAGGGTTCGGTTTAGACAGGTGCTCGGGTTACAAAGGGTTAGTTTTAGACAGGTGTTCGGTTTACTCATGGTTCGGTTTAGACAGGTGCTCGGTTTACTCAGGGCTTGGTTTACTCAGGGTTCGGTTTAGACAGGTGTTAGGTTTACTCAGGGTTAGGTTTAGGCAGGAGTTCGGTATACTCATGGTTAGGTTTAGACATGTGCTCGGTTTACTCATGGTTAGGTTTAGACAGGTGCTCGGTTTACTCATGGTTCGGTTTAGACAGGTGTTCGATTTATTCAGGGTTTGGTTTAGACAGGTGCTCGGTTTTCTCAGGGTTATATTTTAGACAGGTGTTCGGTTTACTCATGGTTAGGTTTAGACAGGTGCTCGGTTTACTCAGGGTTAGATTTTAGACAGGTGCTTGGTTTACTCATGGTTCGGTTTAGACAGGTGCTCGGTTTACTCAGGGTTAGGTTTAGACAGGTGTTCAGTTTATTCATGGTTCGGTTTAGACATGTGTTCGGTTTACTCAGGGTTCGGTTTAGATAGGTGCTCGGTTTACTCATGGTTCGGTTTACTCATGGTTCGGTTTAGAAAGGTGTTCGGTTTAATCAGGGCTCGGTTTAGACAGGTTCTCGGTTTACTCATGGTTCGGTTTAGACAGGTGCTCGGTTTACTCAGGGTTAGGTTTAGACAGGTGTTCGGTTTACCCATGGTTCAGTTTAGACATGTGTTCGGTTTACTAAGGGTTCGGTTTAGACAGGTGCTCGGTTTACTCAGGGCTATGTTTAGATAGGTGCTCGGTTTACTCATGGTTCGGTTTAGACA
This sequence comes from Bathymodiolus septemdierum, assembly GCA_963383655.1. Taxonomy (NCBI): domain Eukaryota; kingdom Metazoa; phylum Mollusca; class Bivalvia; order Mytilida; family Modiolidae; genus Bathymodiolus; species Bathymodiolus septemdierum. The sequence continues at coordinate 123,265,547 of OY726519.1, read as the reverse complement.
CGTGCTCGGTTTACTCAGGGTTAGGTTTAGATAGGTGTTCGGTTTACTCATGGTTCGGTTTAGACAGGTGCTCGGTTTACTCAGGGTGTGGTTTCACTCAGGGTTCGGTTTAGACAGGTGTTAGGTTTACTCGGGGTTCGGTTTAGGCAGGTGTTCGGTTTACTCATGGTAAGGTTTAGACATGTGCTCGGTTTACTCATGGTTAGGTTTAGACAGGTGCTCGGTTTACTCAGAATTATGTTTAGACAGGTGTTCGATTTACTCAGGGTAAGGTTTAGACAGGTGTTCGGTTTATTCGGGGTTTGGTTTAAGCAGGTGTTCGGTTTACTCAAGGTTCGGGTTAGACAGGTGTTCGGTTTATTCAGGGTTCAGTTTAAGCAGGTGTTCGGTTTACTCAGGGTTCGGGTTAGACCGGTTTCACTGTCTACTATTACTTGTTTTATAGATATATACATATATGTCTTCATTAGTCATTGTATTTATATTCTCATATTAATTATTTACACATCATCATCTTCATCACATAAGTTATAAGTGTACACAATTATCAGACATATAATTTGTAACGTGTGGGATGTCGTCAGTATTGTGTAGAAGAAAATAAAAGTACTTTTAAAACAATAATAATAATCCGTATGACAATTATCAGTCCATTTTATTTTCATGTATATAGTTATAAAATGTGTTGGTTTTTTTAGTTTTAAGCAATCAACCATTCTTGCGTATCAATTTACTTGCAATATGACATCGCTATCTTCAACATATGCTATTTTTTGTCTATTGTTAAAACAATGTTGAAGATACGAACGTATTTATTAGAATATGTGAATTGGAGAAGGACAGACGATACAAGTATTTATGCAAAAAGACAAACAATGGTCGACAAAACACTGGATAGAAAACTAACATTGCACAATGCAGACACCGCAAATAACCGGAATGGGTTAGCTGCTCTCTTAAAATTATATCCAGGAATGACAAATATACAACATCTAAGTCTAAACCTTTGTGGAAACATAAAATATCACAGCAGTAAAGTAGTTATCTTGTTATTATGTTAAATTAATCATCTTGTAATTCACTGTACAAATTAAAGAACACACCTTTTACTTTGGTTACAATACAAACGTAGATATCAAATTTAGTGCGCACGACGCGTTTCTGCAGGTACGCTCAAATTCGAAAGAGTGTAACGTCAAGTAAATTAAAAGTCTTTGGTAAAAATAAAACCAAAGGACCTAAGCATGATAGCCATACTAGATTTCATAAAATTACAAATCACGTTTTGGGTATTTGTAAAAATATTGTTATATGTAAACAAAAACTGCTAAATATCCAAATTCATCCATATTGTTATTATGTAAAGATTCATGTAAAACGTGTTTACTTGACATAGTTCATTGATGAGATAAACGTTCGTTCATCTGAATCCACAATACAACGGACACTGAACTAGTAATAGTGCAATACTGGTATAGTTATATAATGGCAAAAGTACACAAAGCGAGACAATCCCTGTGTCTTTAGTTCAATATGAGCGTGTAACATTTCTCTTGTTTAAGCTCATGTTAAAATGTTACTTATGTAAATTCACGGATGGTGTACATGAAGCAACAGCAGATGATTACACTTTATAGATAACACTAAATATATGCCTCTTTCAATTTTCTCTCCTTTCTTATTCCCATGTTTTTGCTAATGGTGATTTACTAATCAATTATTGTTTATTGTATAAATATAATGTTTTCCTACAATTTTCTGTTGTATTTGGATTCAGGATTTATATCGTATTTATATAAATCTGATGGTAATTATATTTTCGAATTTTAGGGAGAACAACTTTGACTATGATTAGATTAAATTGACATGAAACTAAAATACAATGAAGAGAAAAACAAAGACTTAGATCAAGGATGGGCGTGGGTTATTATGATAGCAGCGTCTTTGGAGGGTTTGCTAAATGGGCTACTAATTTACACCGCGGGCGTAATATATGTGGCTCTTCTTGAGAGGTATGAACAAGACAACGCCTACTCGTCGTTGATTGGTTCATTATTTACCAGCCTCCTGTCACTTGTAGGTAAGTGTTGTGGTAGTTACTTTGTGACTTGTTCACCACAGTTGAGATTCAAATACATATATATATATATAGCTGTTATTGTTATATCAATTAATATTCTTCTTCCACGAGTACGAACTGAATCGTTGTTGTATAGGTTAGCGTACTCGCCTCAAGTGCGGTAGATCGCGGGTTCGAACCCCGATCGTATCAAACAAAAGACTACAAAACGGGTACTTGTTGCATCTCCACTAAGTACCTAAGAAGCGACAATTAGAGCGAAAACTGGTTGGCTCAGAATCAGAATAAATATATTCCAGTGGAACGACATGTCTACCCGCGGCGTGTTTCAGTGTAATAGCGCTATACAAATAGTCTATTACAAGGCGGACATCATCATAATCTCAATGTAATATAACTCGCTGAAAGAGCTGGAAAAATTGCTCATTTTGTGCTAAGCAACGATCTCTCACTCACTCTATGAATACGAATACATTACTTACCGATCGTTGGCATTGGAACGATGTATGTTCATTGGTGGAATTGGATATCTCATGGGACCGCCATTATCAGGTTTGTGTCTTTAACCATAGGAACACTAATTCACAACCACAGAACAGGCTTTCAACTGAAATGGCAAATTAAAATAATGGAAATGAGAATGAAATATTTAAGAAAGCTTTACGAGAACACTTTCTATCAATTGTACAATGCACAATGTAGTTCTGACAATTTCACGTAACTTTGATATATACTTTATATATAGTATATGGTTGTACTGGAAGACAACATAATAGGTATGATTAGTTCATGTATTTGCTTGTACGCTTTACAATGTTATCTGACCGAACTCATGTGATGCTGCTCATATTGGTTGGCTCATCAACAGAGATTATAAAAAGCTTTTTCTTAATAAAAAAAAAAGACAGACATTACAATTGACAAATGATAAAAGGAGAAACAATGATCCTCAAACATCATACAGAAAACTAACGACTGAGCGACACGAACCACACGAAAAGATGGGGATGAACCCAGGTGCTCCGGAAGGGAACGAGGTTACTGCTCCACTATTGGCACCTGTCAAAAGTTTGTATTTAGTAATAATAATCTACGATTAAACTTTATTTATATCACAATTTTACAGGATTTATTATCGACCAAGGTGGGACATATGAAGACGGTTTTCAAATAAGTGGTAAGTTACATTTTTTATTTAGTATAGAGAGAAATATAGCAAACCCAGTACACATAAAGTCATGACAAGTACATTTATATACAAAAACAAAATAAATAATGTACACATAAAGTCATGACAAGTACATTTATATACAAAAACATAATAAATAATGTACACATAAAGTCATGACAAGTACATTTATATACAAAAACAAAATAAATAATGTACACATAAAGTCATGACAAGTACATTTATATACAAAAACATAATAGATAATGTACAGAGAAACGCCATGACATTCATTCTTATAAAAACCATTATGAACTAAGAACACACGATCACATTGACATATATACATTCATATAAAAGAGCATAATTATTCAGGCACACAGGAACGTAATGACATATCTCATCTTATACAATAACATAATGACTCAAGTACACAGGAACGTAATGACATATCTCATCTTATACAATAACATAATGACTCAAGTACACAGGAACGTCATGACATATATCATCTTATAAAATAACACAATGACTCAAGTACACAGGAACCTCATGACATATCTCATCGTATACAATAACATAATGACTCAAGTACACAGGAACGTCATGACATATCTCATCTTATACAATAACATAATGACTCAAGTACACAGGAACGTAATGAAATATTTCATCGTATACAATAACATAATGACTCAACTACACAGGAACGTAATGACATATCTCATCTTATAAAATAACATAATGGCTCAAGTACACAGGAACGCAATGACATATCTCATCTTATACAATAACATAATGACTCAAGTACACAGGAACGTAATGACATATCTCATCTTATACAATAACATAATGACTCAAGTACACAGGAACGCAATGACATATCTCATCTTATACAATAAAATAATGACTCAAGTACACAGGAACGTAATGACATATCTCATCTTATACAATAACATAATGACTCAAGTACACAGGAACGCAATGACATAACTCATCTTATACAATAACATAATGACTCAAGTACACAGGAACGCAATGACATATCTCATCTTATACAATAACATAATGGCTCAAGTACACAGGAACGTAATGACATATCTCATCTTATACAATAACATAATGACTCAAGTACACAGGAACGCAATGACATATCTCATCTTATACAATAACATAATGGCTCAAGTACACAGGAACCTCATGACATATCTCATCTTATACAATAAAATAATGACTCAAGTACACAGGAACGCAATGACATATCTCATCTTATACAATAAAATAATGACTCAAGTACACAGGAACGTCATGCCATATCTCATCTTATAAAATAACATAATGGCTCAAGTACACAGGAACGCAATGACATATCTCATCTTATACAATAACATAATGACTCAAGTACACAGGAACGTAATGACATATCTCATCTTATACAATAACATAATGACTCAAGTACACAGGAACGCAATGACATATCTCATCTTATACAATAACATAATGACTCAAGTACACAGGAACGCAATGACATATCTCATCTTATACAATAAAATAATGACTCAAGTACACAGGAACGTAATGACATATCTCATCTTATACAATAACATAATGACTCAAGTACACAGGAACCTCATGACATATCTCATCTTATAAAATAACATAATGACTCAAGTACACAGGAACGTAATGACATATCTCATCGTATGCAATAACATAATGACTCAAGTACACAGGAACGTAATGACATATCTCATCTTATACAATAACATAATGACTCAAGTACACAGGAACGTAATGACATATCTCATCTTATAAAATATCATAATGACTCAAGTACACAGGAACGTAATGACATATCTCATCTTATGAAATAACATAATGACTCAAGTACACAGGAACGTAATGACATATCTCATCGTATACAATAACATAATGACTCAAGTAAACAGGAACGTAATGATATATCTCATCTTATACAATAACATAATGGCTCAAGTACACAGGAACCTCATGACATATCTCATCTTATACAATAACATAATGGCTCCAGTACACAGGAACGTAATGACATATCTCATCTTATACATTAACATAATGACTCAAGTACACAGGAACGTAATGACATATCTCATCTTATAATAGAACATAATGACTCAAGTACACAGGAACCTCATGACATATCTCATCTTATACAATAACATAATGACTCAAGTACACAGGAACGTAATGACATATCTCATCTTATACAATAACATAATGACTCAAGTAAACAGGAACCTCATGACATATCTCATCTTATAATAGAACATAATGAAACAAGTACGTTTTGTGATATATTTCTATATAAAGGAGCAAAGTGAATCACGTACACAACAACGTCATGGCATATGCATGACAAAAGAGACGATTTTCTTTCACTGTCGTCAATTTTCCTTTTCTTGGATGGCGAGGTTCCTTCGCATGGCGGTTACATTTGTCAATTAGTGCGTTGTGCACGTATTTGTAATAATGTTTCCGAATTCAATGATCGGAATTTCATTAACCAGAATGTTTTGCACCAAGGATAGCACCTTCATAAATTATTGAAAACCTTCACATGTTATTATCACTATTAACATCATGTATGTATATACAATTCCACATTCAAATATCTGATCAAAAAGGGTATTCATGTTTTCATTGCACATCTTTAACAAATCTTAAAAAAAAAAATAATATGATATATCTGAACTTGTAAAATACTTACAAATTAAAGAGAATCTACTTTTTGTAAATACTACAGTAATATTTGTAAGTGTATAAATATATTGAAGAGTGAGATATAAAGTAATACAATAAAGAGATTGTTATATCAACACTTAATTAATAACATACTTACAGATAGTACTGTGTGAGTGATACTGAAATGGGTTGACGCCGGACCTTATATGAAAAACAAATCATTACATTGTCATTGTAGGTGGACTTTTTCTGCTAGCAGTGTTACTAACACTCATCGGTAGTAATTGGAGAGCTTCCATGGAAGACTCGGACAATTCGAGATGTTCATCAAAAGATTTGAATGGAATGGTATCTCAATGCAGTTTAAACGTGTCAACAGAACGTGGTCAAAATGTCCTGTTACATGATAGAAACATAACAATAGAAGTTACACTTGATCAACAATCAATAAGTTTCTGATTTTAAAGTTACCAGACATAACACAGACGTTTATTCTGATGACGGATGCGTCAGACAGAGGTATTGGAGCAGTTTTGATGCAGGAACAATATAACAGTAAGATGCCTATTGCTTATGCTAGTAGGAAGCTCAAAGGTAGTGAACTGGCATATTCCACTATTGAGAAGGAATGGTTAGCCATAGTCTGAGCTATACAGAGGTATCAGAGGTATTTATACGGAAAATAATTTGTCCTTGAGACGGACCATCAACCATTGACATATTTGAACGCATAAAAGGTAGCAAACGCTAGACTTATGAGATGAGCATTGCTTTTACAACCATACAGATTTGGGATTGTAGCAGTGAAGGGTAAGGATAATGTAGCGGCAGATTATCTGAGTAAACTTTAGGTTCAGTAGTAGTGTGTATATAGGTCTATAAACTTTCAGTTGTATATAGTATACGTTGATATAGTTAAGTATTGTTATGATTTTAATCATTTGTATAGGTTATTGCAATAATATTATCAGTAAAGATTGGAGAAGGTGTAGTATGTCATTGTTGGAGTTCTGAGTTTATTTGGAAGTGGATATAGCCAGGATGTTGTGGGCAGGTCAGGTTCCGCCAACCTGAAGGATAGTATGGTAGTAAGTCGCGTCCACCTGTTACAGATTCTTGCGCACCTATCAGGTGGAGTATTGACAGTGGTATTTCCTAGATCAGTTCAGTTTGCAGCTGGCAACCGTCGCGGTTATAACGCAATGTAAAGTAAGTTTTTAGTCTTTATTGTTAGATTCAATATGCTTAGTACTTTTCGGATATTATCAGTTATTTGTAGTATATACTTGTATATACGGATATTTACCGTACTTCGTACTTTCCTCAGAGGGGAGGAAATGTCACTGAGTGACTTTGTTTATTCATATTGATATTATTTATTCACTTATTTCAAACTCATTGTTTAGTTTGTCAGTAGCCTTAAAGGTACTAGTGCAAATCTCAGTGTATATATAAACTACGCTAATTAAGTGTGTCCACTACATATGACATTTACCTGTGAAACCGGTCAAACGAGTTCACACAGGTAATACCTGCTGTAGCCATTCGGAAACGACACATTGACGAGATAGTTGAGGTCGTTATTGTACATATTATTGTACATAGTTGCAATGCAGTGGGATGGTTCACTGGATATCTGAGGTAGAATGTAATTAATTAATTTATTTTATATGCTTTAAAATATACTAAACTGTTCAGTTTCCTCTTGCAACGTACATTTATTTCATAGGAAATTTCTTTGTACTTTTGCATTGATATTGATATTGTGCATATATATACACGATCAAATTTAGTTGATAAAACCATTGTTATTTTACATTTTATAATTAATATATGCATCCGCCGATATTTGGTATGTGTTAAATATGGTTTACATGCCTATTTTCGGTTCATTCACGTGAACGTTACAATTTGCTATTTTTATGAGTAAACTTCAGTATATTGAATCTTTACCAGTGTATTAAGCTATGCTGCTTTATATTTTGTGTAGTAATTGCATAAGGACGTTATGCAATATGACGATATTGTCATTTTTTCCATAATAGCGTAGTGTAAAGTGTGTAGTCATGCTTCGTATGATGTAAATGCATGATATATTCGTAAAACAAGTATATATTTTCACATATTACACTTTACGTTTTTATTTTCCCTATTTGTCTTTGTTAGCGCAGCCGGTCACTATTTTCGTATATGGACCGGTAGTATATGGACCGGCCAGGTACCTGCATTATTTTAGATAAAAAGTATAATATAGCAAATAGTTCATGTCACTTCAGGTCATATGGCAGGCTTCGGTCCATATAATATTTTTTTGGTGACGGACCGGTCCATATACTGCCATATGACCCTCAGTGCCATGAACTCTTCTTCTTCCCGGATACGAGTCGGACTCTGTAGTTACTGAGTGTGTGTGACTCGGTCGCATAAACAATCAGACAGGGTGCCCCTCCAAAACAGGTAAAAGTCCAAAGAGATGGATGGTATATACAAATAAAAATCATATACAAAATATACATAGTACGGCTGCCCTGTCGTTTATCTGTGTTGTGATGAAAGCCAGGGGATGGAATTCAATCTGACCTTAAAGTCCTCTAGGGAATCAGCATCTACAACTGAAGATGGTACACGGTTCCATTCCCTGATGGATCTCGGGAAGAAGGAATGTTGGTATGTGTCCTTCTTGGCTCTGATCAGTCCGAGTCTATGGTTTCCCCTTATTCTGGAGTCCCCTGCTGTGTAATAGTTGGCTGGTTCAATGGCAATTAGCTGATGGTGGATCCTGTAGCACATTACAAGGGATTGTTTCCATCGTCTTTGCTGGAGGGATTCCCATTGAAGACTGTTTAGGGAACGACCATTTAACTTGAAGGGGGGGTTATGGTTTTTTTTCTAAAAACATATTCTGATTCCCAATGTTGCTGAAAAAAATATTCTGATTTTGGTGGAGGAAAAAAAAAATAATCTGATTTAGAGTTTTTGTCATATAACCTAATGTTATATTCTGGAAAAAAAATTCGCGCTTTGCCGGACAAAAAAATAAATATTCTAGCCCTTTCAAGTTAAATGGTCGGTCCCTTAGCAGGTTTGTTACACAGCCTGGGGAGTTGTCCTGGTAACAGTTATAGGCAAAGCGAGCTGCACGCCTTTGTACTTGCTCTATGTCTCTTGTGGTGGTAATCTGGTGTGGGCCCCATACTGGGGAAGCATACTCCAAAACAGATCGCACTTGAGTGGTGTAGGCTGTTGATTTGGTTTTGGCAGTGCATCTTCCCAGATTTCTCCTGAGGAAGCCAAGGGTCTTAGAGGCTTTCCCTATTGATGTGTTTCGTCCAGATCAGATCTTTGTTAATGGTGACTCCAAGGTATTTCCCACTATCAACTACATCAAGAGTGTGTCCGTGCAATGTGTATGACGTCTGGTGGAACTGACCTTTGCCAGGAACTCTGATTACAATGCATTTTTCAGGATGGAAACACATTTGCCATTTTCTCTTCCATTCTTCTAGTGATGATAGGTCGTTTTGTAGGTCTACTGCATCTTGGATCTTTCTGATGCGGCGGAATAGTAGACAATCATCTGCAAAAAGTCTGGCACTTGAGGATGTTGCTTCAGGTAAGTCATTTATGTATGCCAGGAACAATAGCGGACCCATCACGGTACCTTGAGGAACTCCGGAGACAACGTCAAGTGGATCTGACTTGTGGTTCTCAAGTATTACGGACTGAGTTCTGTTGGTCAGGAATTGTTTGATCCATTCAAGGGTATTCTGTCGTACTCCGTAGAATTCCATGTTATGCAATAGCCTGTCATGGGGAACCTTGTCGAAAGCTTTGGCGAAATCTAGCAATATGATGTCTGTCTGGTCACCCTCTTCCATGTTTCGTGCGATGTCATCAATGGTAATAAGTAACTGGGATTCGCAAGATCGTTTGACTCTGAATCCATGCTGCTCATCACAAAGGACCTGGTGGCGATCGAAGTGGTCCATGATGGAACTATGGACAATGTGCCCCAATAGTTTGCAGGCGATTGAAGTCAATGACACTGGTCGGTAATTGGATTCCATATGCTTCTCTCATTTCTTGAAGACTGGGACAATGTTGGATTTCTTCCAGTCGTCTGGTACCAATCCGCGGTCTAATGAGATCTGGTACAGTTTAGTTAGATAAGGTGCCAAGTGGTCAGCCATGTTCTTAAGTATGTATGCTGGGATTTCATCAGGACCGGTAGCTTTGAATGGTCTCAGTCCTCTTGTTGACTTGAATCTTCATCATGGGTAAGGACTTGGGCCTTTGTCTGGCATGTTTGTATAATCTTCCTTTGTATAAACTGAATGGATCTGCTTATTTAGGATGTCTGCCTTAGATACTGTGTCACTGTGTAGGTAACCATTTTTGTTCTTGGGAGATGTTATTCCCGAAGATTCCTGTTTGCGGCTTTTGATATAGGACCAAAACCGCGTTGGGTTCTTATGTAGATCTTCACTTACTATGTCCTGTATGAATTTAGTGTCTGCTTGTGTGGATTCTCTTTGTAGGTTTGCCTTGAGTTTCTTATATCTCTTTCAGTCTTTTGTAGCTTTTGAACGTTTGGCCTTTGTGTAAGCCCTCTGCTTCTGTTTGCACAGGCGACGCAGACGTGTGTTCATCCAAGGGTGACTATGGCGAGCAAGAGTTCTTTTTGTTGGTACATGTTTGTTAATGGACTCAGTTATAAGTTGTTTAACTGATGATCACATGGAGTTAATATCTTTGAATTCTGTTGTGTTGAATTTGCTGAATTCTGTATCTAATTGTTTTCCCATGTTCTCTAAATCCGCTTTTTTCCAAAGGAATATCTTTCTTCTGGTTGGTCTCGGTTTGTATGCATTTGTTGATATGTCGACCATCAAGATGTCATGGTCGCTGTTTCCAATTGGTGGTAGAGTTTTACATCTTTTAACATGTCCAGGATGGCTAGTGAATAGGAGGTCTAATATGTTGTTTTCTCGAGTTGGATGGTCATTTATTTATTGTATTGAAAGGTCTGCTGACATGTGGAGGAAAGCTTTACTGATGGTTTTAGGGACTTGGTTTCCAGTTACATCATTCAATTTCCAGTTTATATCCGGCAAGTTGAAGTCGCCTCCAAGTAGGAAAATGTTGTTTTTGTTTTTGCTCTTGAGGTTCTGTATTTCAGTGATGGTGCTCTCGACGTATTTAATGTCTTGTTTATTAGGTCTATAGTAGCTGGTGATCATGAGTTGCTTATTTCCTAGTTTAATGCTACCAGTTATCATCTCTGCCTCTTTACTGACATTCACATTCAGATTTCGATGCAATTAGTACCCCCATGTGCGTCGCCTTCTCTGTCTCGTCTAATAACATCAAATCCAAGCTCAGCTGGAAAGAATTCTCCATTTCCAATGTCTTTTGTTAACCAGGTTTCAGTACCAATGATGACATCTGACTGAATTGTTTCCAGTAAAACTGGCAGCTCAGTTCGTTTAATTTTAATGCTCTGGAAGTTGATTATTAAGGTTATTAAGGTCTTTTTGTTTTTCTGTTTACTGTGGTGTTCTTTGGTTGTTCGTTTTGGTGATGATGTGGCTAAAGGGTCTCCAATGCAAGAGTCGCTGTCGTCAGGATCGAGAGTTGACGCTTTGCTCAGAGCATATGAGCATGATGACGCTTTACTCAGAGCATCTGAGTTAGATATTAATGAATAAGTGTTGCTCTCTGCAGAGTCGATCAGATCGTATAAGACTGTTGAGTGGTTTGGGGTATAGCAAATCATACAACACCAGGAAACAGATGAGTTTGCAAGTCTCGAGTATTCTTGTGTGTTGATCCCTGTGCATGAGGCATGATACCATGTGTCGCATTCATCACAGGCCAGTGCCTTTTCACCCCATTAACATGCCTTGGAACAAGTACCGCATGGATACTTAGGTGGTCTTGGACCTGGATTGGTTTCAATTCCAGCAATTATAAGTAGTGCTATTCTATATAGTCTGGTACTATAGTTTCCATTGAACTTCACTGGGCAACGGTACATTTTGCTGGTAATGCACCAGTACAATATGCCTGTTGGTTTGAGGCATTGGTCTTCGTGAAGAAGTGATACATGTTTATAGAACTGTTGTGTAGGTGCATGAGTGTTGTATCTTACCACCAGAGTTGTCAAAATAATCTGTAGAATCAGTACAGTTTTACTGATACACATGATGGATGTTTACATTTTGAAAACCGGAAGTATATCAGTATATCAGTATTATCTCTCTTTGCACACAAGTTTTCAAAATTCTATAAAATATTCAAAGGACTCATCAAGTCGTGGATCTTTCTGTAATGTTTGGTGTGAGATCCATATACCATCTGAACGTATGTACAATCAGAAATAATTATCTAGAGCCAAATAATATGAGATAAATTGCAATAAATTTCTGCTTTCAAGGAGAAGCGTCCTCTCTCTTTGGCATGTGCAGTACTGTATTTGCTATATAAGTGTTTCATTTACGTATTTAGACGTACATTCTGTATTTTCATAGGTCCCACAATACCTGTGTAGTGTAGTTAACTTGTGTAACCCGAATGGGTCAGTAATACAGTAATGTAATCTGCGTGGTGCAGAAATATAAACTGTATGGTTCAGTACCAGTAACCGGTAGCGCCTTATAACAGTCAATATCAACCTTGAATATCGTCAGTGGATGTTATGTATGATACTATCAACACACTGGACCAGTATTGGAAACTACGATTGTAACAGTTTACTGGAAGTATTATCCATTTATTTTGGACAGTAATAACACTGGTTATACATTTTTATATGTGAGTAAATAATAGACTCCTCTAAACACATCATTCGTCCGTCTGTGACAAGTCAAGACAGAAAACTGTCCTAACTTTTTTATTCCAGAAAACAATATGTTCGAAAATAGAATTTACGGTCAGAGGAAGCACACATTGCAACATATTCTTGAATCATTATTTACCGAAAAGTTTCATGGCTTGTATAGATGCTAGTCACTTGACCTCCCCTACTTGATATTTCAAGTTCTGATAAATGAAAAGCAATCAGTTGTAGTATCCGTGGACGAAAGTATATATGTAACAGATGAAGATATTGAAACACATATATGGCTTGAAATCAACACCCATTGTGATTTTTTCCTGGATAACTAGAGTTTAATAGCAGATTTAAATGCATTACTCAGAAAACTAGAGTTGATTCTGTCCAAGGATTCCCTTACTGATTTGGAGAAAATAGTAGTACAAACGTGGATCAGTGAAGTTATCGTCTATATTACTATGCACAACTTCAAGGATATAACCACACCAAATATATATCCCGATATAGTGTTGGAGAAATATAACTCGTGCTGTAATATCTTTCGTACCCATGACCACAAAGAAAGTGTTGCTTCATTATATCTGGCTACGTTGATGTATATAGCTGTCTGGATGTTATCATAGAGTGCAATACATGGCTTAAAGAAGGATTTGCACACGTTGTGTATATATCAGTAAATCTCCAACTTACAGAACTCCGACTAGAATTGGAATCAACACTTTCCAGGAACATAGTAGGTATTGAGGAAACTTTTCTTAACATTGATCCAAGCCAATAAGTATCAATGTTATCAGTTGTATGTCATTGTCATTTAGGTGATGTTGTAGGAGCATAAATTGAATTTCAACTTCTACATGAAATTAGTTCAGACAAACTGTATATAAAATGTTTATTTCTTCAAGAGATGTATTGGCAACTCTTGGGAATATGTGCTGAAATCATCGGGAAATATGACGAAGCATACCAGTCTTTCTGTCTTATAAGACAGTTTTTGCGTCTTCTTATAAGATAGCGTTTGTGGCTTCTTATAAGAAAGTATTTGTGTCTTCTTATAAGACACTGTGTATGTCTTCTTATTAAAAGAGTATTTATGTCTTCTTATAAGACAGCGTTTGTGTCTTCTTATAACAAAGTCTTTGTGTCTTCTTATAGCACAATCTTTGTGTCTTCTTATAAGACAGTATTTGTGTCTTCTTATTAGACAGTCTTTGTGTCTTCTTATAAGACAGTATTTGTGTCTTCTTATAAGACAGTCTTTGTGTCTTCTTATGAGACAGTCTTTGTGTCTTCTTATAACACAGCCTTTGTGTCTTCTTAAAAGAAAGCCTTTGTGTCTTCTTATAGGACAGTCTTTTTGACTTCTTATAAGATAGTTTGTTTGTCTTCTTATAAGACAGTCGTTGTGTCTTCTTTTAAGACCGTTTTTGTGTCTTCTTATAAGACAGTATTTGTGTCTTCTTATAAGACAGTGTTTGTGTCTTCTTATAAGACCGTTTTTGTGTCTTCTTATAAGACAGTGTTTGTGTCTTCTTATAAAACAGTATTTGTGTCTTTTTATAAGACAGTCTATGTGTCTTCTTATAATATAATCTTTGTTTCTTCTTATAAGATAGTCTTTGTGTCTTCTTTTCAGACATTCTTTGTGTCTTTTTATAAGACAGTCTGTGTGTCTTCTTATAAGACAGTCTTTGTGTCTTCTTATAAGACAGTCTTTGTATCTTCTGATAAGACAGTATGTGTGTCTTCTTATAAGAGAGTTTTTGTGTCTTCTTATAATACAGTATTTGTGTCTTCTTATCAGACAGTCTTTGTGGTTTTTTAAGACAGGCTTAGTGTCTTCTTATAAGACAGTTGTTGTGTCTTCTTATTAGACAGTATGTATGTCTTCTAGTAAGACAGTGTTTGTATCTTCTCATAGAACAGTCTGTGTGGCTTCTTATAAAACAGTGTTAGTGTCTTCTTATATGACAGTCTTTGTGTCTTCTAATAAGACAGTCTTTGTGTCTTCTTATAAGACAGTTTTGTGTCTTCTTATAATGTTATAAGACAGTTTTTGTATCTTCTTAAAAGACACCATTTCTGTCTTCTTATAAGCGAACATTTGTGTCTTCTTATAAGACACCATTTGTGTCTTCTTATAAGACAGTCTTTGCGTCTTCTTATAAGACAGTTTTTTTTGTCTTCTTATAGGACAGTCTATGTGTCTTCTTATAAGACAATATGTGTGTCTTCTTATAAGACAGTTTTTGTGCCTTCTTATAAGACAGTCTTTGTGTCTTCTTATAAGACAGTTTTTGTGTCTTCTTATAAAACAGTCTTTGTGTCTTCTTAGAAGACAGTATTTGTGTCTTCTTATAAGACAGTCTTTGTTTCTTCTTATAAGACAGTATTTGTGTCTTCTTATAAGACACTATTTGTGTCTTCTTATAAGACAGTCTTTGTGTCTTCGCATAAGACAGTCTTTGTATCTTCTAATACGACAGTATTTCTGTCTTCTTATAAGACAGTCTTTGTGTCTTCTTATAAGACAGTCGTTGTGTCTTCTTATAAGACAGTCTTTGTATCTTCTTATAAGACAGTATTTGTGTCTTCTTATGAGACAATTTTTGTGTCTTCTTATAGGACAGTTTTTGTGTCTTCTTATAAGACAGTCTGTGTGTCTTCTTATAAGACAGTCTTTGTATCTTCTTATAAGACAGTATTTGTGTCTTCTTATAAGACAGTTTTTGTGTCTTCTTATAAGACAGTATGTGTTTCTTCTTATAAGACAGTCTTAGTGTCTTCTTATAAGACAGTTGTTGTGTCTTCTCATAAGACAGTCTTTGTGTCTTCTTATAAGACATTATTTGTGTTTTCTGATAGGACAGTCTGTGTGGCTTCTTATAAGACAGTCGTTGTGTTTACTTATAACACAGTCTCTGTGTCTTCTAATAAGACAGTCTGTGTGTCTTCTAATAAGACAGTCTTTGTGTCTTCTTATAGGACAGTCTGTGTGGCTTCTTATAAGACAGTCTTTGTGTTTTCTTATTAGACAGTCTTTGTGTCTTCTAATAAGACAGTTTTGTGTCTTCTTATTAGATAGCCTTTGTGTCTTAATACAATGTGGTAAATTGACAAAAAAGCTACAAAATAACAACAACACGCCTGAACACATGGTTATTTGCTTAGCGCAAAGATACATTTTCAAAGTTAACTAACCATAGCCCCACCAATCGTTTTAAGACGTCATAGGAAACCATTGACAACAAAACATTGTGCATTTTTAATATATATCACAAGCAAATGAAAAACATATATAGTGATGTTAGAACGTCTAAAACACTATAGTAATATATAATCACGTTGTATGAAATAAAAATTATAAGTTTCCATGCGCACATTAATTGAAGTTGTCATGGGGAATCAATTATATCTACAATTATCTTGTAAAAACTTCCCATTCTGCTTTTTATTGTAAGGTTATTCGTTCAGGTGCCCAATTAGAAGACCTGGTGTTTATCGTATCAACAAATTATTGACCAATATGTAAATCAGAAGTACGATGTTGGTGCGTGTAATCAGGTACAATGGTGGTACGTGAGGTACGATGGTGGTACGTAGAATCGGGTACGATGGTGGTACGTGAGGTACGATGGTGGTGCGTGTAATCGGGTACGATGGTGGTTCGTGAGGTACGAAGGTGGTATGAGAGGTACGATGTTGAAATGAGAGGTACGATGTTGATGTGTCTTCTTAAAAGACAGTCTTTGTGTCTTATAGGTCAGCCTTTTTGTCTTCTTATAAGACAGTTGTTGCGTCTTCTTATAAGACAGCGTTTGTGGCTTCTTATAAGAAAGTATTTGAATCTTCTTATAAGACAATGTATATGTCTTCTTATCAAAACAGTATTTATGTCTTCTCATAAGACAGCTTTTGTGTCTTCTTATAAGACAGTATGTGTGTCTTCTTATAGCACATTCTGTGTGTCTTCTCATCAGAGAGCCTTTGTGTCTTCTTGTAAGACAGCTTGTGTGTCTTTTCATAAGACAGTCTTTGTGTCTTCTTATAAGACAGTCTTTGTGTCTTCTTATAAACAGTCTTTGTGTCTTCTTATAAGAGAGTCTTTGTGTCTTCTTATAACACAGCTTTTGTGTCTTCTTATAAGACAGTCTTTGTGTCTTCTTATAACACAGCCATTCTGTCTTCTTATAAGACAGTCGTTGTGTTTTCTTATAGGACAGTCTTTGTGTCTTCTTATAAGATAGTGTGTTTGTCTTCTTATAAGACAGTTTTTGTGTCTTCTTATAAGACAATCTTTGTGTGTTCTTATAAGATAGTTTTTGTGTCTTCTTATAAGACAGTCTGTTTTTCTTCTTATATGACAGTCGTTCTGTCTTTTATAAGAAAGTTTTTGTGTCTTCTTATAAGACAATCTTTGTTTCTTCTTATAATACAGTCTTTGTGTCTTCTTAGCAGACAGTATTTGTGTCTTTTTTTAAGACAGTCTTTGTGTCTTCTTATAAGACAGTCTTTGTATCTTCTTATAAGACAGTCTTAGTGTCTTCTTATAAGACAGTTTTTGTGTCTTCTTATAATACAGTCTTTGCGTCTTCTTATAAGACAGTTTTTGTGTCTTCTTATAAAACAGTCTTTGTGTCTTCTTATAAGACAGTCTTTGTGTCTTCTTATAGGACAGTCTCTGTGGCTTCTTATAAGACAGTCTTATTATCTTCTTATAAGACAGTCTTTGTGTCTTCTTATAAGACAGTCTTATTATCTTCTTATAAGACAGTCTTTGTGTCTTCTTATAAGACAGTCTTTGTGTCTTCATATAAGACAGTCTTTGTGTCTTCATATAAGACAGTCTTTGTGTCTTCATATAAGACAGTATTTGTGTCTTCTTATAAGACAGTCTTTGTTTCTTCTTATAATACAGTCTTTGTGTCTTCTTATCAGAAAGTCTTTGTGTCTTTTATTAAGACAGTCTTTGTGTCTTCTTATAAGACAGTCTTTGTATCTTCTTATAAGACAATCTTTGTGTCTTCTTATAAGACAGTTTTTGTGTCTTCTTATAAGATAGTCTGTTTGTCTTCTTATAAGACAGTCTTTGTGTCTTCTTATAAGACAGTCTGTGTGTCTTCTTATAGGACAGTCTGTGTGGTTTCTTATAAGACAGTCTTTGTGTTTTCTTATAAGACAGTCTTTGTGTCTTCTAATAAGACAGTTGTTGTGTCTTCTTATAAGACAGTTTTTGTGTCTTCTTATAAGACAGTTGTGTGTCTTCTTATAAGATAGCCTTTGTGTCTTAATACAATGTGGTAAATTGACAAAAAGGTTACAAAATAACAACAACACGCCTGAACACATGGTTATTTGCTTAGCAGAAAGATACATTCCCAAAGTTAACAAACCATAGCCCCACCAATCGTTTTATGACGTCATAGGAAACCATTGACAACAAAACATTGTGCATTTTTAATATATATCACAAACAAATGAAAAACATATATAATGATGTAAGAACGTCTAAAACACTACAGTAATATATAATCACGTTGTATGAAATTAAAATTATAAGTTTCCATGCGCACATTAATTGAAGTTGTCATGGGGAATCAATTATATCTACAATTATCTTGTAAGATCTTCCCATTCTGCTTTTTATTGTAAGGTTATTCGTTCAGGTGCCCAATTAGAAGACCTGGTGTTTATCGTATCAACAAATTATTGACCAATATGTAAATCAGAAGTACGATGTTGGTGCGTGTAATCAGGTACAATGGTGGTATGTGAGGTACGATGGTGGTACGTAGAATCGGGTACGATGGTGGTACGTGAGGTACGATGGTGATGCGTGTAATCGGGTACGATGGTGGTTCGTGAGGTACGAAAGTGGTATGAGAGGTACGATGTTGGAATGAGAGGTACGATGTTGATGCTTGTGATCAGGTAGTATGGTGGTATGAGAGGTACGATGGTGGGGAGTGAAATCAGGTACGATGGTGGTATGAGAAGTACGATGTTGATGTTTGTGATCAGGTAGGATGGGGGTATGAGAGGTACGATGGTGGTATGAGAGGTACGATGTTGGAATGAGAGGTACGATGGTGGAATGAGAGGTACGATGTTGATGCTTGTGATGGATATTTTGAATAGATTACAATAAATGAAACGAAGATTTTTTAGTTTATAATTATTTTATTTGATCAATGATACAAAGAGGATCAGACACAAGTTTTACCAACTTATGGAGTCTTCTCCTATATTTACAATCATTATTACATTATATTGAGCATGCACAAGAAAACAAGAAAAATACAATTTTATCAAATAATATAGCTGAAAATAGTAAACGAGTAAAAAGAAATGAGGAAAAAGTATGTGTGTGTGTGTGTGTTTGGATGCCGGATGGTGTTTGATTAGTACATTAAACGATTAGAAATCGTTTAGACCTTTTTATGAATCGAAAAACTGAATCAAAAATAAAGCAATTAACTGCATAGCTTAAGGTTTCGCTTCCTGATGTGAAGAAGTGGTTCGCATCTTCTTGGGGGGCACCGCAGCTACACGCTGGGCTAGATAAAATATGAACCTTGTGTAGATCATGGTTGAGGAAAGAAGCTGTACATCTAATTTGTGTCAGGATCACGTTTAACTTTCTAGGGCCATAGTAATAAAGTGTGGGAACTGAGATCTTATTTGATTGGCTGTTAAGACGGATAGCGTTTTTGAATTTGGATAATGAATCTAATTTTCTGATTGCAATGTCAAGTTTATTCCATTCTTTAACTGTGGAAGGAATAAAGGACGAATTGGTTATAGAAAGTCTACAGAAAGGAACTATTAAATTATCACCATTTCGCAAAGGGTATATAGTAGTACTCTGAATAGTTGGGGGAACTAGATGACGCAAGTATTCAGGTGCCATTCCACATTTTATATTAAAAAATAATTGGAGTTTTCTTCGATATCTCCGCTCTGATAGTGTTTCCCAACCTGTCTCAGCATATAAATACTCCGATTTTGTAAAAATGGGTAAACCTGTTACAATTCTGGCAGCGTCTAATTGAAGTTTTTCTAATTTGTCTGAATAGCCAAAGAAGATGGATACGGGTTAATTTGTTCTTATCAATAATCATTCCTAATATACAATTAAAGTTTATATTCCTTGGTAAAAGGAAAACCGTCAGTGATTGACAAAATCAGAAGACAAGAATTTTAGAAATGCAAAATCCACAATATATTCAAATTTCTTGTAAACATTAAATGAGGGAAAATAGCATTGTCGATAAAAATGATATGACATTGAGCGTTGATCTTGTAGGCTTGTAGAAGGTCAAAGATAAAGATCTTAAGTATTTAGAACTTTGTGTTTATTAACTTTAACGGATAACATTAAAAGAAAATATAGCCAAAAAAGTACACAATTAAACTTTCAAAGTAAACAATCATCTTTTTCGGTATTGGCTTCTTACATCGTAGTCTTGATTAGCACTCAATATATTTAACTGTGCCGTATGAATACACTATGCAGACCAGAAAATGGTTTCGGTGCAATGGTTAAAATATTGTATTTTGAGAACATGAAATATATTATTAATCTATTATGTCATACAATAATTGTGGTGTTAATATGTTACAAATCTTTGTTTTCATCTACGGTGAAAAAACAAATGAAGAAAGAATTATAATCATAGGAAATGAGCATTTGTCTATAAGTATCGATCCATGTCAATGACAGAACGTCGTTGTTGTATTTGTAATACTTGGTATGCTATCACATGAACGAAGGTTTTATTCCTTTTCGCCTTCTTCTGAGTTATTATCAGTGGTCTACGTATATAACTACATGGATTCAGAATACGTAGCGGTGTGATGCGTTTGTGTGTATTTATATTACAAATTGTAGTGTTATAAGTTGCACATATACAGATCGCTGGTTCCCAATAGGTACCAAGAGAGCAAGGTCGCTCTACAGCCTCTCCATTATCACACTGGTAAAACTTGTTACAATAAACAGAATCTGGGTAATACCTGTTTGTAGTTGAAGCATCCGTGCAATTTGGTTTGCATTCTGAAAAGGTTAATTACAGTTATAGTTGCAATTAAAATATTATACCGAAAAAAGAAACGCAGGTTCAGTTTATGCAATATAACGTGTAACTCTTATCTTAACGGAAAATCAGATCAGCATGATTTTGTAAGCGAAGAGACATATAAGCGACAATAATGTGTACTCGATCGACAATGATATGATTGCGGCGTTTGATTATCTCCCCTAATTGCAGATTTAAACAATCCATCTATTTATTCCTTATATGTTCATTATGCTGTACAAATGTATGCACAGTCTATTGTATTTAGATATAACATAAATGTACGTACACTTCGGGTTAAATTAAAATATAACGTGGGACTCTTACCGGGGGTAGGGGGTGATGTCGGGAAGGGGAGGGGGATTCGCCGGTCATTTAGTTAAAACTGGTCCTCATTAAGCTTGGTAACCACGACATATTTCAATAACAATATGAAATACCAGTCAAGCACAACTCCAACAAATGCATCGAAACCTGTTACATGGCAACCTCAAAGTACGGTCTACTGAATATTTGCTTTATATTCTGTCAACCGTGACTACGTACAACACTATGCTTTGAACTGATTTTCCAACACCCCCTTTTGCGTTATCTAGGGGAAATCTTGTAGATAATGTACATTTGTAAGTGTATGGACATCAGAATGTAATTTCAGTATAGACTTATTAAGAGGGCTGAAAAGGCATTG
Organism: Bathymodiolus septemdierum; assembly: GCA_963383655.1. NCBI lineage: Eukaryota > Metazoa > Mollusca > Bivalvia > Mytilida > Modiolidae > Bathymodiolus > Bathymodiolus septemdierum. The sequence continues at coordinate 123,243,980 of OY726519.1, read as the reverse complement.
GACAAGTATTAAACCAAGGTTCGAAAAATACGTATCCATCATTACATTCCCTCCGAAAAATATAATGTGTCTCTCAGAGTAATCGCCAGAGTAAATATTTTATCATTGCTTATTTGTGGTTGTCACAAAATAATCTCCGGAACTTGAAAAAGCCGACGATTATTATTTCAAAAATAATTTGTGGACCTACAGAAAGCCGACGATTATTATTTCAAAAATAATTTGTGGACCTACAGAAAGCCGACGATTATTATTTCAAAAATAATTTGTGGACCTACAGAAAGCCGACGATTATTATTTCAAAAATAATTTGTGGACCTACAGAAAGCCGACGATTATTATTTCAAAAATAATTTGTGGACCTACAGAAAGCCGACGATTATTATTTTGTTGAACGCTCAGTATTTTAATTATACACATATATCACCTCCGTTTAAGTGGGGTTCATGATGCTCAATGTTTAGTTTTCTATGTAGTGTGTTGTAGATGATTGATTGTCCTTTTGTTCTTTCTTTTGGACATTGTATTGTCTGTTTTTCGATTTACGGCTTCTGATTACGTCTTTGATATTTGAAGTCATTTCTTTCTGATTTTACAAATAGTTCGTACAATTATATACGCACATCATGTTTTCCGTGAATATGAAAATTATAATTAACTATCATTTTCTTCGAATTTACATGATAAGTGTGTGTGCTTAATCCCGTCATTTTATTTTATTAGAATACCTGTACTAAGTCAGGTTAGTAAGTGATTATGTATATGTAGGTTAGAGATATCGATTTTGTCTCTGTTTCTGATATTTCACTATTGGATTTTGGAACTGTTGCGTAGGGATAATCTATTTTGTTTTGCGCTATATTCCTAATTCCAAGTTCAATTTGCATGTAAGACGACCTGATGTACACAATGACTAATATAATTATTTAAATTAAATATAGCAAAATGGCTGTATTGACGGTCACTTATTGAAATATTAATACATACCTGGTCCAGGGCATATTGGTATTGTGTTTGTCAAATTTTCAGCGAGTTCCTGATTTCTCATAAGAGGTACACAAGAGATGCTTTGGTATTTTGCATACATTGAAGATGGAATTGTAGCCTGAATGGAAACCATGGTTCCTGTTTCCTTGTCGTTATAACTGCATGCATTGGTATCCGGAACCAAGAATGATGAGTTGTCCACGTTGACATATATAGCCAAGGAACCTGGTAAGCAAGTCCCTGTTAATTCACAGTGTACATGTATTTCCTGGCCGACAAATGTAATGTTTTGATGTAGTTGAGGATCTATTTAAGATAAATATATATACTATTTTATAATGACATTATACTTCTCTATATCGTGATAATATTCGGTTGTATAATGGTTTGATCTATGGTGCGTAACGCCACTGTTCAACCATATATCAGTTATATTGGTGTATGAAACTGGCGAACCCGGATAAAAACACCGACCCGTCGGAAGTTACTGACAAAATTTATCATATAATGTTGTATCGAGTTCACCTCGCCTGAGCGGGGTTCGATCTCACAACGTTAGTGCTGATAGACAATAATTGCATAGGTATTAATAAATCCAACTACCATACGATCACGACCACGACGAACCCTCTGTAATGACGTAACCTTTACATTGCATGTATTAAATGTCGATATGTAATGCGTATATGCTCTGAAATAGGGTAATGGTTTATTTGTTAGTTGTATCTACGTATATTTGTGTCAAACATGATTTCCATATCATATGATGTTCATGTCCATTAACAGAAACACGACAGGTGCAACTCGTGGAGCAGGAACTGCTAACCCTTCCAGAGCAACTGAGTTCACTTGAGGGGTAGGCGGAGTTCGTGTTGTTCAATCATTAACTTTTTGTTAAGTGTGTTGTATATTATTGTTTGTAAGTTTGTCCTTTTTCTTTTGACACTTGTATTGTTCTTCCTTAGATTTGTGGCTTCTGATTGCGCTATTGGTTTCTTTTGACACTTGTATTGTTCTTCCTTAGATTTGTGGCTTCTGATTGCACTATTGGTTTCTTCAAGCTATTCGTAATGTGTTTCATACAATTCTTCCCGTGACTGTGAGGTACATCTCCCGATGGGTCCATTCGGTTGATTGTTATTTAACATCAAATGAGCAGTGATGCAGCTGCATTCCCCGAAGAGAACAACACAATGATTGCGTTGTGATGGATCTGTTAGTAGACATTTAGACCGTCAAAAACTTGTTGATGAAGCATAAAGCAGAAATCATCAAAATCTTATCAAAAAGTAATTCATATAAACTGCAATATAGTTCCCCTGATGATGAAAACAATCAGGTACTCACTCCAGTATATGCTTACAAGAATGAGAGTGTACAGATGATAAAAACAATCAGGTACTCACTCCAGTATAGGCTTACAAGAATGAGAGTGTACTGATGATAAAAACAATCAGGTACTCACTCCAGCATAGGCTTACAAGAATGAGAATGTACTGATGGTAAAAACAATCAGGTACTCACTCTAGTATAGGCTTACAAGAATGAGAATGTACTGATGATAAAAACAATCAGGTACTCACTCTTGTATAGGCTTACGAGAATGAGTGTACTGATGATAAAAACAATCAGGTACTCGCTCCAGTATAGGCTTACAAGAATGAGAGTGTACTGATGATAGAAACAATCAGGTACTCACTCTAGTATAGGCTTACAAGAATGAGAGTGTACTGATGATAAAAACAATCAGGTACTCACTCCAGTACATGCTTACAAGAATGAGAGAGTACTGATGATAAAAACAATCAGGTACTCACTCCAGTATAGGCTTACAAGAATGAGAGTGTACTGATGATAAAAACAATCAAGTACTCACTCCAGTATAGGCTTACAAGAATGAGAGTGTATTGATGATAAAACAATCAGGTACTCACTCCAGTATAGGCTTACAAGAATGAGAATGTACTGATGGTAAAAACAATCAGGTACTCACTCCAGTATAGGCTTACAAGAATGAGAGTGTACTGACCATACAAACAATCAGGTACTCAGTCCAGTATAGGCTTACGAGAATGAGTGTACTGATGATAAAAACAATCATGTACTCGCTCCAGTATAGACTTACAAGAATGAGTGTACTGATGAAAAAAACAATCAGGTACTCACCCCAGTATAGGCTTACGAGAATGAGTGTACTGATGATAAAAACAATCATGTACTCGCTCCAGTATAGGCTTACAAGAATGAGAGTGTACTGATGATAAAAACAATCAGGTACTGACTCCAGTATATGCTTACAAGAATGAGAGTGTACTGATGGTAAAAACAATCAAGTACTCACTCCAGTATATGCTTACAAGAATGTGAGTGTACTGATTATAAAAACAATCAGGTACTCACTCCAGTATAGGCTTACAAGAATGAGGGTACTGATGATAAAAACAATCAGGTACTCACTCCAGTATAGGCTTACAAGAATGAGAGTGTACTGATGATAAAACAATCAGGTACTCACTCCAGTATAGGCTTACAAGAATGATTGTACTGATGATAAAAACAATCAGATCCTCACTCCAGTACAGGCTTACAAGAATGAGAGTGTACCGATGAAAAAAACAATCAGGTATTCACTCCAGTATAGGCTTACAAGAATGAGTGTACTGATGATAAAAACAATCAGGTACTCACTCCAGCATAGGCTTACAAGAATGAGAGTGTACTGATGATAAAAATAATCAGGTATTCACTCCAGTATAGGCTTACAAGAATGAGAGTGTACTGATGATAAAAACAATCAGGTACTCACTCCAGTATAGGCTTACAAGAATGAGAGTGTACTGACGATAAAAACAATCAGGTACTCACTCCAGTATAGGCTTACAAGAATGAGTGTACTGATGAAAAAAATAATCAGGTACTCACTCCAGTATAGGCTTACAAGAAAGAGTGTACTGATGAAAAAAAAACAATCAGGTACTCTCTCCAGTATAGGCTTACAAGAATGAGAGTGTACTGATGATAACAATAATCAGGTATTCACTCCAGTATAGGCTTACAAGAATGAGAGTGCACTGACGATAAAAACAATCAGGTATTCACTCCAGTATAGGTTTACAAGAATGAGAGTGCACTGACGATAAAAACAATCAGGTACTCACTCCAGTATAGGTTTACAAGAATGAGTGTGTACTGATGATAAAAACAATCAAGTACTCGCTCCAGTATAGGCTTACAAGAATGAATGTACTGATGAAAAAAACAATCAGGTACTCACTCCAGTATAGGCTTACAAGAATGAGTGTACTGATGATAAAAACAATCAGGTACTCACTCCAGTATAGGCTTAAAAGAATCAGAGTGTACTGATGATAAAAACAATCAGGTACTCACTCCAGTATATGCTTACAAGAATGAGAGTGTACTGATGATAAAAACAATCAGGTACTCGCTCCAGTATAGGCTTACACGAATGAGAGTGTACTGATGATAAAAACAATCAGGTACTCACTCCAGTATAGGCTTACAAGAATGAGGGTACTGATGATAAAAACAATCAGGTACTCACTCCAGTATAGGCTTACGAGAATGAGTGTACTGATGATAAAAACTATCATGTACTCGCTCCAGTATAGGCTTACAAGAATGAGAGTGTACTGATGATAAAAACAATCAGGTACTCACTCCAGTATAGGCTTACGAGAATGAGTGTACTGATGATAAAAACAATCATGTACTCGCTCCAGTATAGGCTTACAAGAATGAGAGTGTACTGATGATAAAAACAATCAGGTACTGACTCCAGTATATGCTTACAAGAATGAGAGTGTACTGATGATAAAAACAATCAAGTACTCACTCCAGTATATGCTTACAAGAATGTGAGTGTACTGATTATAAAAACAATCAGGTACTCACTCCAGTATAGGCTTACAAGAATCAGGTTACTGATGATAAAAACAATCAGGTACTCACTCCAGTATAGGCTTACAAGAATGAGAGTGTACTGATGATAAAACAATCAGGTACTCACTCCAGTATAGGCTTACAAGAATGATTGTACTGATGATAAAAACAATCAGGTCCTCACTCCAGTACAGGCTTACAAGAATGAGAGTGTACCGATGATAAAAACAATCAGGTATTCACTCCAGTATAGGCTTACAAGAATGAGTGTACTGATGATAAAAACAATCAGGTACTCACTCCAGCATAGGATTACAAGAATGAGAGTGTACTGATGATAAAAATAATCAGGTATTCACTCCAGTATAGGCTTACAAGAATGAGAGTGTACTGATGATAAAAACAATCAGGTACTCACTCCAGTATAGGCTTACAAGAATGAGAGTGTACTGACGATAAAAACAATCAGGTACTCACTCCAGTATAGGCTTACAAGAATGAGTGTACTGATGATAAAAATAATCAGGTACTCACTCCAGTATAGGCTTACAAGAATGAGTGTACTGATGAAAAAAACAATCAGGTACTCTCTCCAGTATAGGCTTACAAGAATGAGAGTGTACTGATGATAAAAATAATCAGGTATTCACTCCAGTATAGGCTTACAAAAATGAGAGTGTACTGATGATAAAAACAATCAGGTACTCACTCCAGTATAGGTTTACAAGAATGAGTGTGTACTGATGATAAAAACAATCAAGTACTCGCTCCAGTATAGGCTTACAAGAATGAGTGTACTGATGAAAAAAACAATCAGATACTCACTCCAGTATAGGCTTACAAGAATGAGTGTACTGATGATAAAAACAATCAGGTACTCACTCCAGTATAGGCTTAAAAGAATCAGAGTGTACTGATGATAAAAACAATCAGGTACTCGCTCCAGTATAGGCTTACACGAATGAGAGTGTACTGATGATAAAAACAATCAGGTACTCACTCCAGTATAGGCTTACGAGAATGAGAGTGTACTGATGATAAAAACAATCAGGTACTCACTCCAGTATAGGCTTACAAGAATGAGTGTACTGATAAAAAAACAATCAGGTACTCACTCCCGTATAGGCTTACAAGAATGAGGGTACTGATGATAAAAACAATCAGGTACTCACTCCAGTATAGGCTTACGAGAATGAGTGTACTGATGATAAAAACAATCATGTACTCGCTCCAGTATAGGCTTACAAGAATGAGAGTGTACTGATGATAAAAACAATCAGGTACTCACTCCAGTATAGGCTTACAATAATGAGAGTGTACTGATGATAAAAACAATCAGGTACTCACTCCAGTATAGGCTTACAAGAATGAATGTACTGATGATGAAAACAATCAGGTACTCACTCCAGTATAGGCTTACAAGAATGAGTGTACTGATGATAAAAACAATCAGGTACTCACTCCAGCATAGGCTTACAAGAATGAGAGTGTACTGATGATAAAAACAATCAGGTACTCACTCCAGTATAGGCTTACAAGAATGAGAGTATACTGACGATAAAAACAATCAGGTACTCACTCCAGTATAGGCTTACAAGAATGAGTGTACTGATGATAAAAATAATCAGGTACTCACTCCAGTATAGGCTTACAAGAAAGAGTGTACTGATGATAAAAACAATCAGGTACTCACTCCAGTATAGGCTTACAAGAATGAGAGTGTACTGATGATAAAAATAATCAGGTATTCACTCCAGTATAGGCTTACAAGAATGAGAGTGTACTGATGATAAAAAACAATCAGGTACTCACTCCAGTATAGGCTTACAAGAATGAGTGTACTGATGAAAAAAACAATCAGGTACTCACTCCAGTATAGGCTTGCAAGAATGAGTGTACTGATGATAAAAACAATCAGGTACTCACTCCAGTATATGCGTACAAGAATGAGAGTGTACTGATGATAAAAACAATCAGGTACTCGCTCCAGTATAGGCTTATACGAATGAGAGTGTACTGATGATACAACCAATCAGGTACTCACTCCAGTATAGGCTTACAAGAATGAGAGTGTACTGATGATAAAAACAATCAGGTACTCACTACAGTATTGGCTTACAAGCATGAGAGTGTACTGATGATAAAAACAATCAGGTACTCACTCTAGTATAGGCTTACAAGAATGAGAGTGTACTGATGATAAAAACAATCAGGTACTCACTCCAGTATAGGCTTACAAGAATGAGTGTACTGATGATAAACACAATCAGGTACTCACTCCAGTATAGGCTTACAAGAATGAGTGTACTGATGATAAAAACAATCAGGTACTCACTCCAGCATAGGCTTAGAAGAATGAGAGTGTACTGATGATAAAAACAATCAGGTACTCACTCCAGTATAGGCTTACAAGAATGAGAGTGTACTGACGATAAAAACAATCAGGTACTCACTCCAGTATAGGCTTACAAGAATGAGTGTACTGATGATAAAAATAATCAGGTACTCACTCCAGCATAGGCTTACAAGAATGAGTGTACTGATGATAAAAACAATCAGGTACTCACTCCAGTATAGGATTACAAGAATGAGAGTGTACTGATGATAAAAACAATCAAGTACTCACTCCAGTATATGCTTACAAGAATGAGAGTGTACTGATGATAAAAACAATCAGGTACTCGCTCTAGTATAGGCTTACACGAATGAGAGTGTACTGATGATAAAAACAATCAGGTACTCACTCCAGTATAGGCTTACAAGAATGAGAGTGTACTGATGATAAAAACAAACAGGTACTCACTACAGTATTGGCTTACAAGCATGAGAGTGTACTGATGACAAAAACAATCAGGTACTCGCTCCAGTATAGGCTTACACGAATGAGAGTGTACTGATGATAAAAACAATCAGGTACTCACTCCAGTATAGGCTTACAAGAATGAGAGTGTACTGATGATAAAAACAATCAGGTACTCACTCCAGTATAGGCTTACAAGAATGAGAGTGTACTGATGATAAACACAATCAGGTACTCACTACAGTATTGGCTTACAAGCATGAGAGTGTACTGATGATAAAAACAATCAGGTACTCACTCTATTATAGGCTTACAAGAATGAGAGTGTACTGATGATAAAAACAATCAGGTACTCACTCCAGTATAGGCTTACAAGAATGAGAGTGTACTAATGATAAAAACAATCAGGTACTCGCTCCATTATAGGCTTACAAGAATGAGAATGTACTGAAATTGTACAAAGAACGAAATTACAAGACTGGTGTTTTATATATTAATAATACATAAATTATTCAATTGTCTATTATCTAATCTTTATGTGGAAAAGTCATTGTTGCGTAATGAGTTTATTTCTTTTGGTTTCGATCCTGTCTAACATTCTGTTAAATTCGATATTGTTTGAAATAAAATAATAATGTCCCCTCTTCACTTTCACCTATTAATTATGTAATACAACAATTACAGTCTTTTCACTTGTGAGTCTAATGTATTAATGCATACGAGTGTTTATGGACCTGGTGAACCAATATTGACCTCGGCCTACGACCCCCGTTATTGATTTCGTAGGTCCACAAGAACTCATATCGACCTTTACATTATACTATAATTGTATATAATTTAACTCCACATTATGTGGTTAATAGAATACGAACAACTCAACTTCTTTCAACCTCTTAATGAATATTCAATAATTTGGGAAGATGTTGAATTGTGATTGTATTTTGTACTGTTATCTACTTTACTATTCTAATTTTATTTTGTTTGTCTATCAATTTAACTTTATTATGAGTTGAAACTGTGGACTGTCGTGCTTTAATTTCTCTTTGTTTAGTTTTCTTATGGCCACTTAAGCATTCTTAGTCATAGCATGTAACATGTCAATTATCCAATATATTTATTGACTTATGCATCCTGTAAGTACAAACCTTTCATCCGAACTTCAAACTCAAATGAAGTATGGTAGCCATCGGTGTATTCTAATATCACACTATAGTTTCCCGTATTTGAACAGTAGGCCTTGGGCTGTACTAGCCTTAGCATTTGGTCAGTCCTTGATATGTCATAATCAACTATCCAATCATGAACAGATTTTGTAAAGTTGGAAACTGTGGAATTGACAGACATGTTGAATTGAGAGAGATTATAGGAGTAGGCCGATGACGTCTGTTGTATCGTTATATGTGATATTCTGCTTGTGTTATGTAAATCATCATACGGAATACAGATACGGTCTCCAGGAGAAACAACAGATTCCTGGTTATTACATTTGTCTAAAATGGAATAATAAAATTAATATCATTAAAACAATAGATACGATCTCCCGGTGAAACAACAGATTTTTGGTTATTCCATTTGTCTAAAATGGAACAATAAAATTGATATCATTATAACAATAGATACGATCTCCCGGTGAAACAACAGATTTTTGGTTATTACATTTGTCTAAAATGGAACAATACAATTGATATCATTATAACAATAGATACGATCTCCCGGTGAAACAACAGATTTTTGGTTATTCCATTTGTCTATAATGGAACAATACAATTGATATCATTATAACAATAGATACGATCTCCCGGTGAAACAACAGATTTTTGGTTATTCCATTTGTCTATAATGGAACAATACAATTGATATCATTATAACAATAGATACGATCTCCCGGTGAAACAACAGATTGTTGATTATTCCATTTGTCTATAATGGAACAATACAATTGATATCATTATAACAATAGATACGATCTCCCGGTGAAACAACAGATTTTTTGTTATTCCATTTGTCTATAATGGAACAATACAATTGATATCATTATAACAATATATACGATCTCCCGGTGAAACAACAGATTTTTGGTTATTACATTTGTCTAAAATGGAACAATAAAATTGATATCATTATAACAATAGATACGATCTCCCGGTGAAACAACAGATTTTTGGTTATTCCATTTGTCTATAATGGAACAATACAATTGATATCATTATAACAATAGATACGATCTCCCGGTGAAACAACAGATTTTTGGTTATTACATTTGTCTAAAATGGAACAATAAAATTGATATCATTATAACAATAGATACGATCTCCCGGTGAAACAACAGATTTTTGGTTATTCCATTTGTCTATAATGGAACAATACAATTGATATCATTATAACAATATATACGATCTCCCGGTGAAACAACAGATTTTTGGTTATTCCATTTGTCTATAATGGAACAATACAATTGATATCATTATAACAATAGATACGATCTCCCGGTGAAACAACAGATTTTTGGTTATTCCATTTGTCTATAATGGAACAATACAATTGATATCATTATAACAATAGATACGATCTCCCGGTGAAACAACAGATTTTTGGTTATTCCATTTGTCTATAATGGAACAATACAATTGATATCATTATAACAATAGATACGATCTCCCGGTGAAACAACAGATTTTTGGTTATTCCATTTGTCTATAATGGAACAATACAATTGATATCATTATAACAATAGATACGATCTCCCGGTGAAACAACAGATTGTTGATTATTCCATTTGTCTATAATGGAACAATACAATTGATATCATTATAACAATAGATACGATCTCCCAGTGAAACAACAGATTTTTTGTTATTCCATTTGTCTATAATGGAACAATACAATTGATATCATTATAACAATATATACGATCTCCCGGTGAAACAACAGATTTTTGGTTATTACATTTGTCTAAAATGGAACAATAAAATTGATATCATTATAACAATAGATACGATCTCCCGGTGAAACAACAGATTTTTGGTTATTCCATTTGTCTATAATGGAATAATAAAATTAATGTCGTTAAAATAATACATGAAACAAATATGAAAGAACATCATGACACATTGCAGACTTCTTATAAAATAAATCACTATGTCTTGCCAGTATGAAGCTGCTGAAGACAGCCTGTGCAGTTCTGTTATCGTTTGTTATCTATATTGCCGTTGGACATCAAATTGCCAAGAGAGGATTGATATCCCATCAACTGATTTATCTTCACCACATCATTGTGCCTGTCCAATGCCAGTGCCTTGATTTCCAACGTCATGTGATGTTGTTTCTTATAATGTACAATGTTTTGAGGTGATATGATGTTATTGTTCGTTTTCTTGGTATTGGTGGAATTGTTAAATCACTGTTTAAACTTTCTTTTCAAAATCTCTGTGTGTGAATTTGAAATTTGATCAATCAAATAACCATATTTAACATGCGCCATGTATTTTGTTTTTCATTCTAAAAACAGTAGGTGTAAAGTGAAATGCTACGTCCAACATCAACATGTGTGTGTCCACTGGTTGTCAGGAACATGCTATGTGTGCGTCCACTGGTTGTCAGGAACATGCTATGTGTGTGTTCACTGGTTGTCAGGAACATGTTATGTTTGTGTCCACTGGTTGTCAGGTACATGTTATTATTGTTTCTACATCTGTTTATCTTTTTATGTTTTGAACAAATTATTTAATGCTAGTAAACTTTTTACTCATTGTATCATATGAATCGTTTAAATCGCCAAACTTCAAGTGGTCACAATATATACTTAGGTGAAAATATACATTTGATAACGGTCCCGGATTAGCCAGATTTTTCAATTTCTATCATCATTATGTATTACCGTCATTGCACTGATGTCAATGTCATGTAATACTATGTTCTAAATTGATGATGGCGATAATAACAATGTCAGAAGAAGCGTAGAAAACAATTAATGGACACACAAGAACACAAGTAATACAAAAATAGGTGTTGTTGCTTAGAAAAAAGCATTGTAACAATAGTTTTTAACATGTAAATATTATTGATCAAATTAGTATTTACCTGTTAAAAATTCTGAAAAATAAAATTTAAGATTGATTGAAATATAACCTAATATATAACCAATTTAAACAAAATATGAATAAATTGCAAATGTGCAATGCAGCATTTATTTTGCATTGCGTTGTAATTTTATCAATTGTAGATAAACAATAAAATGTCGGAAATGATACTACATATAAATATCAGGTACAACCATGCCATGATGATTTAATCGCCTCCATTTACACTCGTTTTTGATGGGTATGTATTGCTCATTGATTTAATTTTCTGTGTGGTATTTGTTTTATTTTGTGTTCTTTCTGTGTCTTGGTTTCAATGTTTCATGTGTCTCTGGATTGTCTATTCTTGGAAACCCATTCGGTTTTCTCTAACGCTTTTCAATATCTGTGAAGTATGTTATAATCTCCACCAATGTTATGAGTAGCTAAACAGAATTGCCAGAATTTCATTTATAGTGACCTTTAATTCGCTGATCCATTTCCATATGGCTTATGATGTGGTACATTTGTATATTTAAGTAAACACCATTCTATTATTCATTATTTACCAAATTGTTTTTTTTCACGAAAAGTTATCTGGAAACAAGATATTTCTATATCATATAATTCTCTGTTTAGACTTACCTGGTGTAATTGTTTTCGGATCTGGATCTAAAAAGTAAAAAAAAAAAACTTACATTAGAAACATCGAATGATAAAACGTTAATATAACCAAAGAAAAAGACGGATACAATGAAATTCATTGGTCAATGCAAAACATATTTTACGCTCCCTTTATATAAAAATGTGGTGAATAAACATTTAAATCTAGAGTATAATGCTTGGCAAACGCATTCTTAGAAATAAATTACCTCCTGTTGATGAAGTAAACAAACTGGTCGAGGACAATTTACCTCCATGTTTTACTTGACATTGTTATGTTATGTCTATGCTGTAAAGTAGACCCATATAAAATCCACATTGTGTTAATTGTTACACTTGAACTTATCTTCGTCATAAATAGGCTTATTTTTTCTGTGTCCATGCACATCAGGTACAGTTTATATAGTTGCAGATTGTTTGCATTTAATTAGGCTGTAAAAATACCTTGTAGCTTTATCATCTCTGGTGTTGAACATTAGGTCTTAATGAGAATATATTGGTCTTTAAACAATTAATGGTAATTGCTATGGGATCTTTGTAGAACATCGACCTATTATTTTCAATTTCAACAACGATATAACAGAAATATTGTTGAAAGTTGCGTTAAACACCATAAAACTAACCGACCAACATCAACATCTATGTTAGCCAATGCTAAACTGAAGATCTACTGGTTGGAATTAGAGCCATGAATTTGTGTGTATTCTGGGGCATTTGTGTCTACGTTACCACCGTGTTGTTTATACGTACAGTAATATGTTATAATCGTGATTAACTTTATTTCTTTATAGTAGGAAAGATGCAAATGCATACTTTTGTTGTCTAATTCACAACATGCTACTGTTGTTCTCTTCAAAGTTGGTTCAAACATTCACGTGCACTTGCACGTAACATGCAATTTGACGATAATTTAGCATGTATTAATGCTACTCGTTCATACTTTAATAGTGCTTTTATTCGTTGACACCAATTGTCGTGGTTTCTACAAAATGAATTGATCTAAGGGTTCTAGAATTCGTGGTTTCAAATATTAGAGAAACAAATGTATTCCGTTTGATTCTTACTTTCGTGGTTTAAGTGGACCACGAAATCAGCGAAATCTAGAACCTCACAATTAATAATAATTTCACAGTGTTCAAAATCAAATTAAAACCTCCCACTCTAGTGATGTTGATAGCAAGTTTGAATTTATTTTTTAAAGAGAAAGATTCCGGTACTTAATCTTTAATTACATACCACCGATATTTTTCTTTGTGACGATAGTTACCACCACCGCTACGAAGACAGACAGGGATATGCACACAACGATCACTAATGCTTTAATGTCCCGGCGCTGAAAAATAAAACAATAGAAACATACTTAGAAATAATAATAAAAAAACATAATCTAGAAGCATTATCAAAATTATAGAAATCTGCCAGTTTTATGATTTTCATATAAACTTAAATAAATAACATACATGTTTATCCTGTGCCTAGCCAGGGAAGTGAGAGCTGATGTATTTGTGTGTAAGAGGTATCGATTTTGTTTTATCTTTCTTCGATTTTACTATTGGACTTTAGAATTGTTTCGACATTGTGGTGTTTTTGGTTTTCATTTTATTGAACACTTGTGTTACGGAATGGTAAGCAGCTCCGGCTCCAGAGATAGACATAATACATGTGTCTAAGCGTGTGTATATGGTACATATATACTTAATATTATAATTTGACAGTAATTATTTATATATATATAGTGGATGATACAATATCTAGATATTATATATCTTACGTTGAAATTTGTGTCAGTCCTTTTGTTACTTTCATCAGGTGGTTGGGGAATGGGATAATCCTGCAAAGAGGTACAAAATCATTAACCAATATCAAGCCATAAAATACTTTTTTTAAATATTAAATCATGTGTTCTAGCAGCCATTACACCTATCATGATAATATAAGTTTACATAGAAACATCAATGAATAAACACAATCTCAGTTCTGTCGCCTTGATCCGTTTATATATAAATGAACTCCTACACACCTTGGAGTGATATCAGGTGTTTTAGATGGTTAGATTCTCTACAGTAGTGTACGTTACCGGTAGTAAAGACACAATTCTGAAAAGTCTATCTCAACTTAAAGCATTATTTTCCTCTTTACAGTGAAACTGTGAAAATATAATAGTTTTGAAAGAAAAAACATAATTGATTCTTGATAACATGCTTACGGTAAAATCGTCTTATTATAAGCTGACATGATTCCATGTGATAGACAGAAATGTGAAATACATAGCACGATTAAACACTCATAATATGAAGTTAGTATACATCTACTAAACATAGGACATTAGTATGTGAGAGTAGTCTACAACGTTCACAAGGTTACAAACATAAATCAGAAACTTATTCATTTATGTGTTCAAAACTCTTGTCATTCTGTTATCTTATTCATTCATGAGTTTACAGCTCTTGTCATTCTGTTAACTTATTCATTCATGAGTTTACAGCTCTTGTCGTTCTGTTAACTTATTCATTCATGAGCTTACAGCTCTTGTCATTCTGCTAAGAATAGGATCAGCATAGAACGTCTTTAATTCCCTTGTCTAATTTATCCTCATCTCTGCCATCTTGATATCAATTAATATACGTGGTATGAATCTAGCATCCGGGATCAGCCGAGTGGGATCATCCCAAGGAAAATTATGAACTGGTCGGTTATTTTAGTGCAAATTATCCTATGTCTGAGTGATGAGAACCATCGATTTAATAATATCTAAAGTAGGAAAAACAAGGCAAACTAAAATTATGTTAACTTACTGTCCCATCCAGTATAGATGGAGAAAAAAACGGATTGTTGCTGGACCAATGTTCTCTCTGTATACGTATTTTAGAAAAAAAAAAAAATAATAAAAAAAATATCAATAAGCTATATACCACAAATGAAAAACCAAGAAGCCTTAAGAATTTTTGTTTTTGCATTGCATCGATCTGCAATCAAAATACACGCACACACACACACACACACACACACACGCACACGCACACGCACACGCACACACACACACACACACACACACACACACACACACACACACACACACACACACACACACACACACACACACACACACACACACACACACACACACACACACACACACACACACACACACACACACACACACACACACACACACACACACACACACACACACGAAGTGCACATACAAGACTACGACACCTTATTCTTGCTTCGAGAAAGATACAATGTAGTCCCCATGTACAATCTGTAAGTTATAAAACAAAATATACATATCATACTGACACAACGAAACACTGAATTACAGACAGTTTCTGTCTTTTCAATGAAATATTCTTAGTGGTCACTAACTCTTTCAATACCTGTTTTACCAACTTGCCAATATACCCATATACTTAATAAGAATACCGTCATGACAGCTACATATTGTGGTAGGAAAATAGAAAAAACGCATGCAAAGTCGATAACTCTAACAGACATATGCATCAGAGCTTAATGAATTGCTTTTTATGATGTAGTGAGCATTGCAACTACAATGTACAGTCAATTTATGAAACATTATAAGAAAACCAGAAGGTCAATAAATCATTCAATAATGGTCCGTGGAAACAACCAGAATAATTTGTATAAGGAAATAAGAACACATACAATGCTTGGAGTAATTTCCGTTTAAAATGCTGGAGGGGTTGATGAAATATTTCAAGTCATAAAGATGAATAATAAAAACATAGATATCTAATTTAGTTCGAACTACGCGTTTATGGAATAATATTTAATATGTATGCTCACAGTCAAAAAACTGGAAAGCCCAATAATTAAAAAGGTCACTTATGCCTGCGTGAGGAGAATATAATTTTAGATGTATAGCTATATATTATAGAATAATAAGAGGGAGATTTGGGACTTTAAAGCTACCTTAAGCCAAGCCATGAAAGGCAGCAGTCATGTATTTGTGTTTTTAGAACTGTAAATTTAAATAATACATATTTGTCAGGACCTAAACACTTATTACTGGGGGATGATACACTCGACGACTAATAGTCCACCAGCAGAGGTATCGACCCAGTGGTAGTAATATCTCCTTCTAAAATGGTCTGATGAAACACACATAACCCTAGATCAGTTATGGTTTCATGTCTGAGGGTAGAAACCTTGGCTTTAATAATAATTACATTACCTAGGGGTAGTAAATACCAATAACGAATATATATATAATACACCATGTCAGATCCGAATCTACGACGAATGGGTAGAAGATTCACTCGTGACTAATAGTCCATCAGAGGCATTTATTCTTTTATTGGGTGAGTGACGAATGAAACGACAGGGCAACAAAATATATCACCAGAACGGGGAGACATAAATATACCAACTAGTAAAGAGCGAAAGAATAAGACATGAGTAGAGAATACATTCAAATCTCAAATTCATTCCCATTAATCTACTAGATAAGGTAGTATTCCATAAAAGTCGATAATATCTCGACCTCAGAGGAGTTTGAAGATATCAAAGGGGTAATCGGAATCCGTATATCGAAGACGAACAGACAACACAATGATCAAAAGAAAAAGTACAAAAGGACAAACAACGATCTACAAAACATACATATAACACTAAAGATCGAGTAACACGAACCCCACTAAAACCTCAGGTGCTACGGAATGGTAAGCAGCTCCGGTTCCAGAGATAGACATAATACATGTGTTTAAGCGTGTGTATATGGTACATATATACTTAATATTATAATTTGACAGTATTTATTTATATATATATAGTGGATGATACAATATCTAGATATTATATATCTTACGTTGAAATCTGTGTCAGTCCTTTCATCAGGTGGTTGAATCGCAGTAGGAGGATGTCTCTTTAGGTGCTGGGGAATGGGATAATCCTGCAGAGGTGCAAAATCATTAACCAATATCAAGCCATAAAATACTTTTTTTTAATATTAAATCATGTGTTCTAGCAGCCATTACACCTATCATGATAATATATGTTTACATAGAAACATCAATGAATAAACACAGTCTCAGTTCTGTCGCCTTGATCCGTTTATATATAAATGAACTCCTATGCATCTTGGAGTGACATCATGTGTTTTAGATGGTTAGATTCTCTACAGTAGTGTACGTTACCGGTAGTAAAGACACCATTATGAAAAGTCTATCTCAACTTAAAGCATTATTTTCCTCTTTACAGTGAAACTGTGAAAATATAATAGTTTTGAAAAAAAAAACATAATTGATTCTTGATAGCATGCTTACGGTAAAATCGTCTTACTATCAGCTTACATGATTCCATGTGATGGACAGAAATGTGAAATACATAGCACAATTAAACACTCATAATATGAAGTTAGTATACATCTACTAAACATAGGACATTAGTATGTGAGAGTAGTCTACAACGTTCACAAGGTTACAAACATAAATCAGAAACTTATTCATTTATGTGTTCAAAACTCTTGTCATTCTGTTATCTTATTCATTCATGAGTTTACAGCTCTTGTCATTCTGTTAACTTATTCATTCATGAGTTTACAGCTCTTGTCGTTCTGTTAACTTATTCATTCATGAGCTTACAGCTCTTGTCATTCTGCTAAGAATAGGATCAGCATAGAACGTCTTTAATTCCCTTGTCTAATTTATCCTCATCTCTGCCATCTTGATATCAATTAATATACGTGGTATGAATCTAGCATCCGGGATCAGCCGAGTGGGATCATCCCAAGGAAAATTATGAACTGGTCGGTTATTTTAGTGCAAATTATCCTATGTCTGAGTGATGAGAACCATCGATTTAATAATATCTAAAGTAGGAAAAACAAGGCAAACTAAAATTATGTTAACTTACTGTCCCATCCAGTATAGATGGAGAAAAAAACGGATTGTTGCTGGACCAATGTTCTCTCTGTATACGTATTTTAGAAAAAAAAAAAAAAAAAAAAAGAAATATCAATAAGCTATATACCACAAATGAAAAACCAAGAAGCCTTAAGAATTTTTGTTTTTGCATTGCATCGATCTGCAATCAAAATACACGCACACACACACACACACACACACACACGCACACGCACACACACACACACACACACACACACACACACACACACACACACACACACACACACACACACACACACACACACACACACACACACACACACACACACACACACACACACACACACACACACACACACACACACACACACACACACACACACACACACACACACACACACACACACACACACACACACACACACACACACACACACACGAAGTGCACATACAAGACTACGACACCTTATTCTTGCTTCGAGAAAGATACAATGTAGTCCCCATGTACAATCTGTAAGTTATAAAACAAAATATACATATCATACTGACACAACGAAACACTGAATTACAGACAGTTTCTGTCTTTTCAATGAAATATTCTTAGTGGTCACTAACTCTTTCAATACCTGTTTTACCAACTTGCCAATATACCCATATACTTAATAAGAATACCGTCATGACAGCTACATATTGTGGTAGGAAAATAGAAAAAACGCATGCAAAGTCGATAACTCTAACAGACATATGCATCAGAGCTTAATGAATTGCTTTTTATGATGTAGTGAGCATTGCAACTACAATGTACAGTCAATTTATGAAACATTATAAGAAAACCAGAAGGTCAATAAATCATTCAATAATGGTCCGTGGAAACAACCAGAATAATTTGTATAAGGAAATAAGAACACATACAATGCTTGGAGTAATTTCCGTTTAAAATGCTGGAGGGGTTGATGAAATATTTCAAGTCATAAAGATGAATAATAAAAACATAGATATCTAATTTAGTTCGAACTACGCGTTTATGGAATAATATTTAATATGTATGCTCACAGTCAAAAAACTGGAAAGCCCAATAATTAAAAAGGTCACTTATGCCTGCGTGAGGAGAATATAATTTTAGATGT
Organism: Bathymodiolus septemdierum; assembly: GCA_963383655.1. Lineage (NCBI taxonomy): Eukaryota > Metazoa > Mollusca > Bivalvia > Mytilida > Modiolidae > Bathymodiolus > Bathymodiolus septemdierum. The sequence goes on along the minus strand of OY726519.1, from coordinate 123,224,575 downwards.
ATAGCTATATATTATAGAATAATAAGAGGGAGATTTGGGACTTTAAAGCTACCTTAAGCCAAGCCATGAAAGGCAGCAGTCATGTATTTGTGTTTTTAGAACTGTAAATTTAAATAATACATATTTGTCAGGACCTAAACACTTATTACTGGGGGATGATACACTCGACGACTAATAGTCCACCAGCAGAGGTATCGACCCAGTGGTAGTAATATCTCCTTCTAAAATGGTCTGATGAAACACACATAACCCTAGATCAGTTATGGTTTCATGTCTGAGGGTAGAAACCTTGGCTTTAATAATAATTACATTACCTAGGGGTAGTAAATACCAATAACGAATATATATATAATACACCATGTCAGATCCGAATCTACGACGAATGGGTAGAAGATTCACTCGTGACTAATAGTCCATCAGAGGCATTTATTCTTTTATTGGGTGAGTGACGAATGAAACGACAGGGCAACAAAATATATCACCAGAACGGGGAGACATAAATATACCAACTAGTAAAGAGCGAAAGAATAAGACATGAGTAGAGAATACATTCAAATCTCAAATTCATTCCCATTAATCTACTAGATAAGGTAGTATTCCATAAAAGTCGATAATATCTCGACCTCAGAGGAGTTTGAAGATATCAAAGGGGTAATCGGAATCCGTATATCGAAGACGAACAGACAACACAATGATCAAAAGAAAAAGTACAAAAGGACAAACAACGATCTACAAAACATACATATAACACTAAAGATCGAGTAACACGAACCCCACTAAAACCTCAGGTGCTACGGAATGGTAAGCAGCTCCGGTTCCAGAGATAGACATAATACATGTGTTTAAGCGTGTGTATATGGTACATATATACTTAATATTATAATTTGACAGTATTTATTTATATATATATAGTGGATGATACAATATCTAGATATTATATATCTTACGTTGAAATCTGTGTCAGTCCTTTCATCAGGTGGTTGAATCGCAGTAGGAGGATGTCTCTTTAGGTGCTGGGGAATGGGATAATCCTGCAGAGGTGCAAAATCATTAACCAATATCAAGCCATAAAATACTTTTTTTTAATATTAAATCATGTGTTCTAGCAGCCATTACACCTATCATGATAATATATGTTTACATAGAAACATCAATGAATAAACACAGTCTCAGTTCTGTCGCCTTGATCCGTTTATATATAAATTAACTCCTATGCATCTTGGAGTGACATCATGTGTTTTAGATGGTTAGATTCTCTACAGTAGTGTACGTTACCGGTAGTAAAGACACCATTATGAAAAGTCTATCTCAACTTAAAGCATTATTTTCCTCTTTACAGTGAAACTGTGAAAATATAATAGTTTTGAAAAAAAAAACATAATTGATTCTTGATAGCATGCTTACGGTAAAATCGTCTTACTATCAGCTTACATGATTCCATGTGATGGACAGAAATGTGAAATACATAGCACAATTAAACACTCATAATATGAAGTTAGTATACAGCTACAAAACATCGGACATTAGTATGTGAGAGTAGTCTACAACGTTCATAAGGTTACAAACTTAAATCAGAAACTTATTCATTTATGTGTTCACAACTCGTGTCTTTCTGTTAATTTATTCATTCATGAGTTTACAGCTCTTGTCATTCTGTTAACTTATTCATTTATGAGATTACAGCTCTTGTCATTCTGTTAAGAATAGGATCAACATAGAACGTCTTTAATTCCCTTGTCTAATTTATCCTCATCTCTGCCATCTTGATATCAATTAATACACGTGGTATGAATCTAGCATCCGGGATCAGCCGAGTGGGATCATCCCAAGGAAAATTATGAACTGGTCGGTTATTTTAGTACAAATTATTCTATGTCTGAGTGATGAGAACCATCGATTTAATAATATCTAAAGTAGGAAAAACAAGGCAAACTAAAATTATGTTAACTTACTGTCCTAGCCGGTATAAATGAAGGAAAATTCGGAATGTCGCTTCTGTGATTAGGTGGATACTGTCCTCTCTGTATACGTATTTAAAATAATAAAAACAAAAAAAGAAATATCAATAAGCTATATACCACAAATGAAAAATCAAGAAGCATTAAGAATTTTTGTTTTTTGCATTGCATCGATCTGCAATCAAAATGTTTTCTTAATAAAATATATCAATATGATATGATGATAACCATACTGAACCGCCAAAGAAACGTAGTCTTTTTCAAAGTTTGCAAATTAAAAGATTGATGCTTTTTTGTGTGGAACTGGCCTCTATGATGTACGCGGGTTATATTTTTAAAATATTTTACGGTTCACTGCGCTCATACTGGGTCTCGAGAGGATCGTGGAACGCGCTCAAAAGCACGGAATGAAAAACATGGAAAGCTGGTGCAAATCATATTGAAAGACGCAGAAAATGCAAAGGCTGCCAGTACCGATATGGAACGCCAGATCAATGCCAGGACTTCGTCTCGAAGAATGAGAGCAAGCTGATTGTGTGTTAACCAACTAGTTTGACAGACATTTAACTGTCATGTACACAGCATCCAACGTATACGGCAACGCTGTAACGCTACAAACAGTATCAATGATCGAGCGTGTAGTATTCGTCGGGATAGACACATACTACGACTTCGAAAGCATATGATCAATAAATTCACTTGAGTCACACATACATCACGACAGACAATTGTCAACAACCAGAAACCAATCAGTAGTGACACTGTCACTCTTTGATTGTTGGCAAATAACAGTTGATGTCTTCTTCTGACTACAGGAACGTTGATATTGCATTTCCAACGCTGATTGCGGAAAAATGGTCTGTTGAAGGCGTGATGAATGCTATTCAGATGGATGCATCCAGGAAAGAGATGCATGGACGCTTCAAACATCGCCCCGCTTGTTCCGACCAAGATTTTAAAGTACATATTGTACGCTATTGAAATTCCGATATTGTAGTTTATTACCAACTGTTCTGTTACTACATGGCTGTGGAGATAAATAAATCAATTCTAATTTCATTTGTAATTATTTCACTAACACTTATATGATCTGTCCCTGAACACATTTCTCCCGGAGGGATTACATTTACATTCGTGATAAAGGTAATAACACTTATTTTTTCAAATATTTTTGAAATGACCCTCACAGGAGGGAAACCAGCTTTGGTTTATCATTATTACATATACTATTTGTAACGTCTATTGATTTAATAGCAAGATATAGCATAGTTTAAATTAAATTGACTGCCGTGATGAGATGATGACTCACATATCAGAGATTTCTGCGTGTACTTTAATCCTGCAGATAATGAAGTAATTCACAATCTTTCCATATCCCAATTAAGAATGGAATATATGGCAGGTTATATATTGAACATTCTGTTGTATTAAACTGATCGTACAATGAAGAGGTTTCCAACAGACATAATACATAGCGGATGATGCTCCTGTCATTTAATAGCAACACGAGAGTTACCAATGGAGCAGGAATTACTCACCCTTTCGGACAACCTGATTTCACCCTATGTTTTATTGGGGTTTGTGATGCTCGATCCTTAGATTACTTTGTATGTTGTAGATCATTATTTAGTTTTTATCTGTATGCTTTGTAGATCGATGTTTCTCCTTTTGTCCTTTTTCTTTTGGCCATTGTGTTGTTTGACCTTCTTTGATTTACGGATTCTGATTATCCCTTTGATATCTTTAAACTCGTGTCCTCTTGTCATTTTCTTTTCTTTTGACCATTGTATTGTCTGCCCTGCGAATTGCAGTGTTTGATTACCCTCTATTGCTATATATTCAATCATTCTTACCTCTGTTAAGCTTGGAGGTTCCATTTCATCAGAAGATTCGCTGTCACTTGTGAAACCTTTATTGATTTCCCCTTTTTTATTAACATTTTGAACGTCGCGGTGTACTTGCTGTCCATCTCCGATTTCCTAGAAACATAATACGATTTTTATATATATACGTCTGAAAATTAAACCAAACAGTGTTAGAATTAGATTTTAGAGCTGTCAAATTTTGTTCTTCCCTCGACGGGATTTGAACCCACACCATTGATTCACTGCAGCACCATTCGCTTAGCCTAACGTCCAGCGCCCTAGACCACTCGACCACATCCACTCCCTAAAAAAGGAGCTTCAATAATCGTAGTGTTACCTTTTCTCGTAAGACAAATCTAGGGATATACGTAAGACATGTGTGCATAAGCGTGTGTAGATGGTACATATATACTTAATATTATAATTTGACAGCAATCTAACTCAGCAATTTTTAATATATTGTAAAGGATAATGAAGAATTCTTTATACAGTCACAGGAAATAAAATATATTATACAAACATCTAAGCAAGTGACAACCATACAATATATATTTGGCAATGCTAAGAACATTATAACCTTGTTATTACATAATCATTATTCTACACATTAGAAAACATTTTGAATAAATCGTCTTAATACAAGGGCCCGGTTGGCTCAATGAGTTAGGTAGTTGGATTACCTAACAACTCATACAAGCCTATCACCAATATGGCGTGGGTTCGCAACTGGCTTTGTAGATTACAAAAAGGGTGCATTCGACTCACGGCCGCAAGTGATAAAGTTTACCAGTTGCTTGTCCATGGTCGGTGATTCTCTCCGGGTACTCCGGCTTCTTCCACCACTACAAATGGTCGCCATGATACATCTGAGGTATTGCTGAAAGTGGCGTTAAACACAATAAATCAAATCGTATCATTGTCTTACTAGATGTGTGCACATTTGCTTAATACGCAGATATATTTTAGACTGAATGACGAAAATTTAAACATTTCGAAACTGATTAAACGTAGCTATCAAATTTAGTGTGCACGACGATTTTCTTGAATAACCTTCGACAGCCAAAATATTTGAAAACCAATTAATTTAAGACCAAACAACCTCAATAGGATGGCTAAGATTTGTCACATATACCTAAGGGAATATAACATTATGTCTAATAATAATTACATTATATATGAACTGTAAATTTCGATAAAAAATACATCTAATAGAACATGTCAATGCTGCGACACTAGCAGAGGTATTTACTCAGTGATATAACTCTTAGCGCGTTTCTGGAATAAACTGCATTATGTAGGATCAAGGCAAATATATTTGAAAGCCAATGAATTTAAAAATCTTTGGCCGCATGGAAACCAAAGAACCTAAACATAAACTAAAAATAATAATAATAACAATTAATTTATGAACTCAACAAACTCTTTACGTGGCCCTAATTGCATGCACGCATTGGCGATGATACCCACCATAGAATAGCTCAACTCCTGCATTAAATGTATTCATACTATTCTGTAAGAAGAGATTGGAGATACCAAAGGGATAATCAGAATCCGTATATCGAAGACAATCAGACAACACAATTGATTGCTTACATTACTACAATAGAGATTATTAACACTAAACATGTTCTTACGGTTTCAACTGTTCCCCTTGGTGAATCTATTTTATCATACGGTCCACTGTCGCCAAGAGGTGGTTTGTTGTTAGGATCAATGCCTGGGCTTGGTTTATATGTCGATACTGTAGGTGCAATGGCCTGAAAAGAAAAAAGCATATTCAGCTGCTAAATCCTTCTTTCATGTACGTATCTTACAAGACATTATGGGAAATGTGTCATATTGAAATGTCTATATTAATGTAGTCTCGGCTCACAATAGACGTCTCAGCTGATTGTAGATATGTCATCAGTAGAAACGTGTGGCATTTGAGCAGCTGATTGATTGTAGAAGTGTCATCAGTAGAAATGTGTGGCATCTGAGCAGCTTATTATAGATATGTCACCTGTAGAAATATGTGGCATCTGAGCAGCTTATTGATTATAGATATTTCACCAGTAGAAATGTATGGCATCTGAGCAGCTGATTATAGATATGTCACCTGTAGAAATTTGTGGCATCTGAGCAGCTGATTGATTGTAGATATGTCACCTGTTGAAATTTGTGGCATCTGAGCAGCTGATCGTAGTCAGGTCTCCATTGTGATTTTATGGTATTCAACTGATAATTATGTAATTAGAACAACTAAGCTGACTGTAGAATAGTTTTCAGTATAAATGTATGAATCTCTGCTTCGTTGACTACATCTGAGAACTAGGATCAGATAAGTAAATAGGCTTGTCATAAAATATTTGTACTTTGAACAAATAAACAAATACCTTCGTACCTTGATCTACACCTCGAAATTGACAGTGAGGGCCGGTATAAAGAGAAACTGTACAACAAAGAGATGGTTTAAATGTTTCCATTGTGAACTTTTCATTAACATGTAGTAACATTACAGCATTACCTGCATGTGGAGTACATATCGCAAGTTGATCTGATATTCCAAAGCTTGTGGTTCCTATCATGATTTTCTGATAGAGTGTTGCTGCTAACAATAAAGCTCCTGAACCAAGGATTCCTAGTGGTTAACTTGAATGCAAAACTGGGAAAGTTTTATGATCACCACCATGGCTTTGTTAACTGTAACGGAAGATCTGTATAGCAGATGACTACGTTTATCGTAATTACAATTCTATCACTACCCATTCATGACTTATCTCCTGGATTGTAACAAGAGTAACACTATGGGTGCCACATTAGAAGCTACTTACATTTCTGGACACCTAGGTTAACTCTCTGTTTTAAGTGGGGTTCGTATTGCTTAATCTTTAGTTTCATGTGTAGCGTTTTGCAGATCATTGTTTGTACTTTTTATTTTGTCTTTTGACCATTGTATTATCTGTCCTTCAATTTACGTCTTCTGATCATCCCTTTGGTATTTTCAAACTTTGTTGTCTTTGAAAACTTCCAATATAGTGTTATAATGTTATATAGTGAAACGCTTTTAAAAGTACTAAGAAAATTATACTCACAGTAAGCGACATATAGCTAATGCTGGGCGAATTGCTTTCCTGGCTACTACTTATAGATACCGGTTTAGCAGGAGTGGAGAAGACACAATAAATACTAGAATCAGTCGATGAAGCACTAGATTGGCTGCTTCCAATTCTGTCATTGTCACGTGGTTCTCTCCTGTAAAATACGTATTTGTGAATGTGCTATGAACAAACACAGGTCATTTCATTAAGTAAAACAGGAACTCGTCAGATGTTATGTTGTCGGTAGAATTTACCTCTCCAAATAAATTATATATCACATTTCGTCTGGCAATAATAGTGTTATTAATATACTTGTGCCACCGTTATTAATATACTTGTGCCACCATCCCTGATCACCGTGCATATGTTGGAGGGGGAAGAAGGGGTACCATATTTACAAAAAAGTAAGCGACATATAGGATTTTTGATTTTCATAGAACAACCAAATATTTTGCTTACTATGTTATATATATACGTGATAACAAATATGGCGCACATACCACAGACTTATTGACCCTATGTGTTTTGATCGCTAACTGATTAAACTACATGTATATCACTAAGCTCAGACTCGAAGCCATCGTTCCTGGCATTCGTGATTTATGATCTTCGTTATAGTCAGCGGTTAAAAAGTGACGTCATATTTTGAACTTTACTTATTCGGTAGGTACAACTACATGTACCTATAGAATCAGTACCTATCACCACTAATCTTGGGAGTGCGAATCCGACTGTTTACGAGGTGCAACATTATGTGCATCTAAATAAAAGTCCGTTTTACGCTGTCCATTTAGCTATCACTATGGATTAGAAAAGTTTTATGTAACTGCCTTCAGATTTTTATCCACATTTTACCATCGGCAAATTACAAGTGGTCGATATCCTGAGGTTTTAACAATTAACGGTAACACAGTCTTTTGAGGGTAAAGTACAGACAAATACACAATCCAATCTAGGGACTATTTGAACAAGATCAGCGGTCAACCTAATGTTCTACCTGTAAAAACAGGGGAAGTTTTCTCCGCTATGAAACACGGTGTGGGAATATATCCTGTTGAGCTTTAATATAGTTTTAGTTATAGCTTACACAGCATATAAGTCAGTGCCGTCTTAACGCATTGGCACAATGGGCAGTTGCCCGAGGGCCTCACGAGCGTAGGGACCCCATGCTAATCTATGTATGTTGTGACTTGCTGTCAATAAATAGATAAAGTTGCCTATCTTACTTAATCTCTCACTCCCCTTATGTCAAATTTCGGATAACTTGAAATGTTGCAACGGCCCCGTGAACTTCGAGATAACGAGATTAAACTGTATATTAAACTGTAAATATTCATTGTTGGAAAATGCATATTTAGCATGACCGTGTTCTACTAAAGATAATGAGCAGGTGGACATTAACATTCACCTCTAATATCACGGTCACCTCTGCAACCTCACGTGCATGTATGTGTACGGATCTCACACGCTGTATAATGTAGAAGCGTATATGTTAACGTCACTTGAACTCACTTGACAGTTAATAGCAATGATATTGGTTATATACCATTGATTATTAGTAATTGAATCTGAGTTTCATTTATAGCAATTGTAGGGTAACCATGTATTAGTTATTCAAGATTACGAATTGATGATGTAGTACTAATAACAATGTATTGATAGTTTGTGATATGTGAATGGACAAGCTGTTTATACAAGATGTAAAAATTGTAGAATGCAGATCTAGAGAGATATGAGCCTAGGCCTTGCCTCACAGTGTTGTGAATCAGCACACACAAATTAAGAAGATCATCTCTATATTTTACGGCATTCAATGTTCCCTGAACAATTTTGAGCTGAGTGCGACCATCATGACAAATTCCATCCCAGACAATAATACTTCCGCCTCCAAATTGGTCGAACTCGTACACACACCGGTCCGTAAAACGTTCCCCATGCCTGCGGTACACACGATAACCTCCATCGCTAAGACGAAATGAAAATCGGGATTCATCACTAAAAAGGATGTGTTGGCAGTTGTGAAGCCTCCAACGATCGCATGCACGAGCCCAGGCTAGTCTCGCGGTTTCATGGCGTTCCTTAAGGAATGGTCCTAACACCGGACGCCTAGCTCGGAGTCCAGAATTACGTATCTAAGACTTTCGATTGTGAGAGTATCTGATGGCGGCTATTCAAGAAACGCGTCGTACGCACTAAAGCACTGTGTCGATGGTGGTGGACTATTAGTCCTCGAGGGTATCATCAACCCAGTAGTCAGTGTTTCTATCATTAGGTCGATACCTCTTCTGTTGGTGGACTATTAGACCTCGAGGGTATCATCCGCCCAGTAGACAGTGTTTCTATCACTAGGTCGATACCTCTTCTGTTGGTGAACTATTAGTCCTCGAGGATATCATCCGCCTAGTAGTCAGTGTTTCTATCACTAGGTCGATTCCTCTTCTGTTGGTGGACTATTAGACCTCGAGGGTATCATCCGCCCAGTAGTCAGTGTTTCTATCACTAGGTCGATGCCTCTTCTGTTGGTGAACTATTAGTCCTCGAGGATATCATCCGCCCAGTAGTCAGTGTTTCTATCACTAGGCCTATTCCTCTTCTGTTGGTGGACTATTAGACCTCGAGGGTATCATCCGCCCAGTAGTCAGTGTTTCCATCACTAGGTCGATACCTCTTCTGTTGGTGGACTATTAGTCCTCGAGGATATCATCCGCCCAGTAGTCGGTGTTTCTATCACTAGGTCGATACCTCTTCTGTTGGTGGACTATTAGACCTCGAGGGTATCATCCGCCCAGTAGTCAGTATTTCTATCATTAGGTCGATACCTTTTCTGTTGGTGGACTATTAGTCCTCAAGGGTATCATCCGCCTAGTAGTCACTGTTCCTATCACTAGGTCGATACCTCTTCTGTTGGTGGACTATTAGACCTCGAGGGTATCATCCGCCCAGTAGTCAGTATTTCTATCACTAGGTCTATGCTTCTTCTGATGGTAGACTATTAGTCCTCGAGGGTATCATCCACCCAGTAGACAGTGTCTATATCACTGAGTCGATACCACTGATTGTAGACTATTAGTCCTCGAGGGAATCATCCACCCAGTAGTCAGTGTTTCTATCACTAGGTTGATACCTCTTCTGATGGTGGACTATTAGACCTCGAGGGTATCATCCGCCCAGTAGTCAGTGTTTCTATCACTAGGTCGATGCCTCTTCTGTTGGTGAACTATTAGTCCTCGAGGATATCATCCGCCCAGTAGTCAGTGTTTCTATCACTAGGCCTATTCCTCTTCTGTTGGTGGACTATTAGACCTCGAGGGTATCATCCGCCCAGTAGTCAGTGTTTCCATCACTAGGTCGATACCTCTTCTGTTGGTGGACTATTAGTCCTCGAGGATATCATCCGCCCAGTAGTCGGTGTTTCTATCACTAGGTCGATACCTCTTCTGTTGGTGGACTATTAGACCTCGAGGGTATCATCCGCCCAGTAGTCAGTATTTCTATCATTAGGTCGATACCTTTTCTGTTGGTGGACTATTAGTCCTCAATGGTATCATCCGCCTAGTAGTCACTGTTCCTATCACTAGGTCGATACCTCTTCTGTTGGTGGACTATTAGACCTCGAGGGTATCATCCGCCCAGTAGTCAGTATTTCTATCACTAGGTCTATGCTTCTTCTGATGGTAGACTATTAGTCCTCGAGGGTATCATCCACCCAGTAGACAGTGTCTATATCACTGAGTCGATACCACTGATTGTAGACTATTAGTCCTCGAGGGAATCATCCACCCAGTAGTCAGTGTTTCTATCACTAGGTTGATACTTCTTCTGATGGTGGACTATTAGACCTCGAGGGTATCATCCGCCCAGTAGTCAGTGTTTCTATCACTAGGTCGATGCCTCTTCTGTTGGTGAACTATTAGTCCTCGAGGATATCATCCGCCCAGTAGTCAGTGTTTCTATCACTAGGCCTATTCCTCTTCTGTTGGTGGACTATTAGACCTCGAGGGTATCATCCGCCCAGTAGTCAGTGTTTCCATCACTAGGTCGATACCTCTTCTGTTGGTGGACTATTAGTCCTCGAGGATATCATCCGCCCAGTAGTCGGTGTTTCTATCACTAGGTCGATACCTCTTCTGTTGGTGGACTATTAGACCTCGAGGGTATCATCCGCCCAGTAGTCAGTATTTCTATCATTAGGTCGATACCTTTTCTGTTGGTGGACTATTAGTCCTCAAGGGTATCATCCGCCTAGTAGTCACTGTTCCTATCACTAGGTCGATACCTCTTCTGTTGGTGGACTATTAGACCTCGAGGGTATCATCCGCCCAGTAGTCAGTATTTCTATCACTAGGTCTATGCTTCTTCTGATGGTAGACTATTAGTCCTCGAGGGTATCATCCACCCAGTAGACAGTGTCTATATCACTGAGTCGATACCACTGATTGTAGACTATTAGTCCTCGAGGGAATCATCCACCCAGTAGTCAGTGTTTCTATCACTAGGTTGATACCTCTTCTGATGGTGGACTAATAGTCCTCGAGGGTATCATCCGCCCAGTAGTGAGTGTTTCTATCACTGAGTCGATACCACTGATGGTGGACTATTAGTCTTCGAGGGTATCATCCACCCAGTAGTCAGTGTTTCTATCACTAGGTCGATACCCCTGATGGTAGACTATTAGTCCTCGAAGTTATCATCCACCCAGTAGTCAGCGTTTCTATCACTAGGTCGATACCTCTTCTGTTGGTGGACTATTATTCCTCGAGGGTATCATCCACCCAATAGTCAGTGTTTCTATCATTAGGTCAATACCTCTTCTATTGGTGAACTATTAGTCCTCGATGATATCATCCGCCCAGTACTCAGTGTTTCTATCACTGGGTCGATACCTCTGATGGTAGACTATTAGTCCTCGAGGGTATCATCAACTCAGTAGTCAGTGTTTATATCACTAGGTCGATACTTCTTCTGTTGGTGGACTATTATTCCTCGAGGGTATCATCCACCTAATTGTCAGTATTTCTATAACTAGGTCGATACCTCTTATGGTGGTGGACTATGAGTCCTCGAGGGTATCATCCGCTCAGTAGTCAGTGTTTCTATTACTGAGTCGATACCACTGATTGTAGACTATTAATCCTCGAGGGTATCATCCACCCAGTAGTCAGTGTTTCTATCACTAGGTTGATACCTCTTCTGATGGTGGACTAATAGTCCTCGAGGGTATCATCCGCCCAGTAGTCAGTGTTTCTATCACTGAGTTGATACCACTGATGGTGGACTATTAGTCCTCGAGGGTATCATCCACCCATGGGTCAGTGTTTCTATCACTAGGTCAATACTTCTTCTGTTGGTAGACTATTAGTCCTCGAGGGTATCAACCGCCCGGTAGTCAGTGTTTCTATCACTAGCTCTATACTTCTTCTGTTGGTGGACTATTAGTCCTCGAGGGCATCATCCACCCAGTAGTCAGTGTTTCTATCACTAGGTTGATACTTCTTCTGATGGTGGACTAATAGTCCTCGAGGGTATCATCCGCCCAGTAGTCAGTGTTTCTATCACTGTGTCGATACAACTGATGGTGGACTATTAGTCCTCGAGGGTATCATCCACCCAGTAGTCAGTGTTTCTATCACTAGGGCGATACCTCTGATTGTAGACTATTAGTCCTCGAAGGTATCATCCACCCAGTAGTCAGTGTTTCTTTCACTAGGTCGATACCTCTTCTGGTGGTGGACTATGAGTCCTCGAAGGTATCATCCGCCCAGTAGACAGTGTTTCTATCAGTAGGTCGATACCTGTTCTGCTGGTAGACTATTAGATCTCGTGGGTATCATCAGCCCAGTATTCAGTGTTTCTATCACTAGGTCGATACCTCTTCTGTTGGTGGACAAGTGGTCCTCGAGGGCATCATCCACCCAGTAATCAGTGTTTATATCACTAGGTCGATACCTCTTCTGTTGGTGGACTATTATTTCTCGAGGGCATCATCCGCCCAGTAGTCAATGTTTCTATCACTGTATCGATACCTCTTCTGCTGGTGGACTATTGGTCCTCTAGGGTATCGTCCACCCAGTAGTCAGTGTTTCTATCATTAGGTCGATACCTATTCTGTTGGTGGACTATTGGTCCTCGAGGGTATCATCCGTCCAATAGTCAGTGTTTCTATCACTATGTCCATACCTCTTATGTTGGTGGACTATTATTTCTCGAGGGCATCATCCGCCAAGTAGTCTGTGTTTCTATCACTGGGTCGATACCTCTTCTGTTGGTGGACTATTAGTCCTCGAGGGTATCATCCACCCAGTAGTCAGTGTTACTATCACAAGGTCGATACTTCTTCTGTTGGTTGACTATTAGTCCTCGAGGGTATCATCCACCGATTAGTCAGTTTTTCTAACACTAGGTCGATATCTCTTCTCTTGGTAGACTATTTGTCCTCGAGGGTATCATCCGCCCAGTAGTCAGTGTTTCTATCACTAGGTGGATACCTCTTCTGTTGGTGGAGTATTAGTCCTCGAGGGTATCATCCGCCCAGTAGTCAGTGTTTCTATCACTAGGTGGATACCTCTTCTGCTGGTGAAATATTGGTCCTCGAAGGTATCATCCGCCAAGTAGTCAGTTTTTCTATCACTAGGTCGATTCCTTTTCTGTTGGTAGACTATTAGTCCTCGAGGGTATCATCCGCTCAGTATTCAGTGTTTCTATCACTATGTCGATACCTATTCTGCTGGTGGAATATTAGTCCTCGAGGGTATCATCCGCCCAGTAGTCAATGTTACTATCACTAGGTCGATACCTCTTCTGTTGGTAGACTATTAGTCCTCGAGGGTATCATCCACCCAGTAGTCAGTGTTTCTATCACTAGGTCGATACCTCTTCTGTTGGTAGACTATTAATCCTCGAGGGTATCATCCGTCCAGTAGTAGTCAGTGTTACTATAACTAGGTCGATACCTCTTCCGTTGGTGAACTATTAGTCCTCGAGGGTATCATCCGCCCAGTAGTTAGTGTTTCTATCACTAGGTTGATACCTCTTCTGTTGGTAGACTATTAGTCCTCGAGGGTATCATCCGACCAGTAGTCAGTGTTTCTATCACTTGGTCGATACCTCTTCTGCTGGTGGAATATTGGTCCTCGAGGGTATCATCCACCCAGTAGTCAGTGTTTCTATCACTAGGTCGATACCTCTTCTGCTGGTGGAATATTGGTCTTCAAGGGTATCATCCGCCCAGTAGTCAGTGTTTCTATCACTAGGTCGATTCCGCTTCTGTCGGTACACTATTAGTCCTCGAGGGTATCATCCGCTCAGTAGTCAGTGTTTCTATCACTAGGTCGATTCCGCTTCTGTTGGTAGACTATTAGTCCTCGAGGGTATCATCCGCCCAGTAATCAGTGTTTCTATCACTAGGTCGATTCCGCTTCTGTCGGTAGACTATTAGTCCTCGAGGGTATCATCGGCTCAGTAATCAGTGTTTCTATCACTATGTCGATACCTCTTCTGTCGGTAGACTATTAGTCCTCGAGGGTATCATCCGCTCAATAGTCAGTGTTTCTATCACTAGGTCGATACCTCTTCTGTTGGTAGACTATTAGTCCTCGAGGGTATCATCCGCTCAGTAGTCAGTGTTTCTATCACTATGTAGATACCTCTTCTGTCGGTAGACTATTAGTCCTCCAGGGTATCATCCGCTCAGTAGTCAGTGTTTATATCACTAGGTCGATACCTCTTCTGTTGGTAGACTATTAGTCCTCGAGGGTATCATCCGCACAGTAGTCAGTGTTTCTATCACTACGTCGATACCTCTTCTGTTGGTAGACTATTTGTCCTCGAGGGTATCATCGGCTCGGTAGCCAGTGTTTCTATCACTAGGTCGATACCTCTTCTGTTGGTAGACTATTAGTCCTCGAGGGTATCATCCGCTCAGTAGTCAGTGTTTCTATCACTAGGTCGATACCTCTTCTGTTGGTAGACTATTTGTCCTCGAGGGTATCATTGGCTCAATAGCCAGTGTTTCTATCACTAGGTCGATACCTCTTCTGTTGGTAGACTATTAGTCCTCGAGGGTATCATCCGACCAGTAGTCAGTGTTTCTATCACTAGGTCGATACCTCTTCTGTTGGTAGACTATTAGTCCTCGAGGGTATCATCGGCTCAGTAGTCAGTGTTTCTATCACTATGTCGATATCTCTTCTATTGGTAGACTATTATTCCTCCAGGGAATCATCCGCTCAGTAGTCAGTGTTTCTATCACTAGGTCGATACCTCTTTTGTTGGTAGACTATTGGTCCTCAAGGGTATCATCCGCAGAGTAGCCAGTGTTTCTATCACTAGGTCGATTCCTCTTCTGTTGGTAGACTATTAGTCCTCGAGGGTATCATCCGACCAATAGTCAGTGTTTCTATCACTAGGTCGATACCATTTCTGTTGGTAGACTATTAGTCCTCGAGGGTATCATCGGCTCAGTAGTCAGTGTTTCTATCACTAGGTCGATACCTCTTCTGTTGGTAGACTATTTGTCCTCAAGGGTATCATCCGCACAGTAGCAAGTGTTTCTATCACTAGGTGGATTCCTCTTCTGTTGGTAGACTATTAGTCCTCGAGGGTATCATCCGCTCAGTAGTCAGTGTTTCTATCACTAGGTCGATACCTCTTCTGTTGGTAGACTATTTGTCCTCAAGGGTATCATCCGCACAGTAGCCAGTGTTTCTATCACTAGGTCGATTCCTCTTCTGTTGGTAGACTATTAGTCCTCGAGGGTTTCATCTGACCAGTAGTCAGTGTTTCTATCACTAGGTCGATACCTCTTCTGTTGTTAGACTATTAGTCCTCGAGGGTATCATCCGCTCAGTAGTCAGTGTTTCTATCACTAGGTCAATACCTCTTCTGTTGGTAGACTATTAGTCCTCGAGGGTATCATCCGCTCAGTAGTCAGTGTTTCTATCACTAGGTCGATACCTCTTCTGTTGGTAGACTATTTGTCCTCAAGGGTATCATCCGCACAGTAGCCAGTGTTTCTATCACTAGGTCGATTCCTCTTCTGTTGGTAGACTATTAGTCCTCGAGGGTATCATCCGCTCAGTAGTCAGTGTTTCTATCACTAGGTCGATACCTCTTCTGTTTATAGACTATTTGTCCTCAAGGGTATCATCCGCTCAGTAGTCAGTGTTTCTATCACTATGTCGATTCCTCTTCTGTTGGTAGACTATTGGTCCTCGAGGGTATCATCCGCTCAGTAGTCAGTGGTTCTATCACTATGTCGATTCCTCTTCTGTTGGTAGACTATTTGTCCTCAAGGGTATCATCCGCTCAGTAGTCAGTGTTTCTATCACTATGTCGATTCCTCTTCTGTTGGTAGACTATTTGTCCTCAAGGGTATCATCCGCTCAGTAGTCAGTGTTTCTATCACTATGTCGATTCCTCTTCTGTTGGTAGACTATTAGTCCTCGAGGGTATCATCCGCTCAGTAGTCAGTGTTTCTATCACTATGTCGATTCCTCTTCTGTTGGTAGACTATTTGTCCTCAAGTGTATCATCCGCTCAGCAGTCAGTGTTTCTATCACTATGTCGATTCCTCTTCTGTTGGTAGACTATTAGTCCTCGAGGGTATCATCCGACCAGTAGTCAGTGTTTCTATCACTAGGTCGATACCTCTTCTGTTGGTAGACTATTTGTCCTCAAGGGTATCATCCGCTCAGTAGTCAGTGTTTCTATCACTAGGTCGATTCCTCTTCTGTTGGTAGACTATTAGTCCTCGAGGGTATCATCCGCTCAGTAGTCATTGTTTCTATCACTATGTTGATTCCTCTTCTGTTGGTAGACTATTTGTCCTCAAGGGTATCATCCGCTCAGTAGTCAGTGTTTCTATCACTATGTCGATTCCTCTTCTGTTGGTAGACTATTAGTCCTCGAGGGTATCATCCGCTCAGTAGTCAGTGTTTCTATCACTATGTCGATTCCTCTTCTGTTGGTAGACTATTTGTCCTCAAGGGTATCATCCGCTCAGTAGTCAGTGTTTCTATCACTATGTCGATTCCTCTTCTGTTGGTAGACTATTAGACATCGAGGGTATCATCCGCTCAGTAGTCAGTGTTTCTATCACTATGTCGATTCCTCTTCTGTTGGTAGACTATTTGTCCTCGAGGGTATCATCCGCTCAGTAGTCAGTGTTTCTATCACTATGTCGATTCCTCTTCTGTTGGTAGACTATTTGTCCTCAAGGGTATCATCCGCTCAGTAGTCAGTGTTTCTATCACTATGTCGATTCCTCTTCTGTTGGTAGACTATTAGTCCTCGAGGGTGTCATCCGCTCAGTAGTCAGTGTTTCTATCACTAGGTCGATTCCTCTTCTGTTGGTAGACTATTAGTCCTCGAGGGTATCATCCGCTCAGTAGTCAGTGTTTTTATCACTATGTCGATTCCTCGTCTGTTCGTAGACTATTAGTCCTCGAGGGTATCATCCGCTCAGTAGTCAGTGTTTCTATCACTAGGTCGATTCCTCTTCTGTTGGTAGACTATTAGTCCTCGAGGGTATCATCCTCTCAGTAGTCAGTGTTTTTATCACTATGTCGATTCCTCTTCTGTTCGTAGACTATTAGTCCTCGAGGGTATCATCCGCTCAGTAGTCAGTGTTTTTATCACTATGTCGATTCCTCTTCTGTTCGTAGACTATTAGTCCTCGAGGGTATCATCCTCTCAGTAGTCAGTGTTTCTATCACTAGGTCGATTCCTCTTCTGTTGGTAGACTATTAGTCCTCGAGGGTATCATCCTCTCAGTAGTCAGTGCTTCGACACTGACATGGTTTATTAGGTATATTTATTACTAAGATTTGATATTTAAGTTTATATTTTTTAGCAAAATGCCTCTAAACCTTCATAAGATATATCTAATATGTCATAAATATGTATCGTATATAGTTGATTTTAAAAGCTCATTAAAGTTGTGTTATATGTATGCTATATGTATCGACTTTAAATAAAACTTTGAATTGAATTGAATTGAATCTCATGTTTATACAAACAGAAATAAAAAGAGTTACTTAAAATCTACAAACAAGTCTAAATACAAATCTACAAACAAGTCTAAATACAACGAGTTCTCCTCAGCAAATATTATTATGATGATTGATATATTTCGTATGAATAAGAAACAGCTTGATAAGGTTAAACAGTTATGAGTACATTATTTAATATTGATAAAAAAAAAGTATCAAGATTCAACTTCTGGAATGAAAAAAGGGCATATTGCACATTAACCTAGTAGATAAAGACAACACAGCATTTATTTGATTAAATTGTCTAAAATTATGTTTTGTAAATGTACAATGTAAATGGTTAGGATCATAAAATAATTACCCTGGTATGTCGTTATCAGCCATTAGTTTCTATTTGGTTTGGACTTCTGTCAATTACAATATTATCCGTGTCATCTCCTATATAAACAAGCAAAATAATATGTTGCACAATAATATTTAAGATGGCTTTATAATATGGCTTTTAAACCTAATCGCTATTTGTTATATGAACCAGGAAGTGTGCTACACAATGAATATGTAACCAATGGATCCGGATGAGCAAATACATTATTTAAAGCATTGTTATGTAAAACTGTGTGTAACATTTGTATGCATGTTTTATTGGAATTCCCATTGAATAAATTGCAAATATCATTATACACCCTCCCCCCTCCCCCCCCCTAAATCGAGTCAAACAGAAGAAAACCAAAACTACACTTATACTTAGTGTCACTTTCAACGATATTCCAGCAATATCATGACCACCAGACCTACAGTCAATGGACATAAGTATTACTCACCCTCAATGTTTTTTATGGTGAAGTCATTTCTAAACGGATTTTGATCATTTTTGCACCAGAAGAAGCAGAAATATTTAAAGATTATTTGTTTACTTTAGCATGATTTTCCGTTAGATTGCCTTTTTTTTTCTTATGATTTAGAGAAAAAAAAATTCTGACGTCAAATATGCTATATATTTTAACAAAAATAAAATCGGAAAAATCAACATTTGTGTTTAAATCACCAGAAAACAAAAACCATGCAGACAAAAATTACTATCAGATAAACAAATAAAATTCAAAGAATTCTGCGTGTCTTGAAATAAAATTCATAAAAATCTGTACAGAGATAGCTTTAGAATATGTTTTTGAAAAAATGTGGTTTTATATGAAATATATAGTAAAAAATGGAAGGTGACGAATACTTATGTCCATGGACTGTATATAGGTTAGATTTCTCGGACAGTTATAACGAACTTCCCATTGAAGCTCCCGACCTTGGATGTCTGAAAGCTGCCACATTTGATGTGGGTATTGCAAAATAAGGAAATTGTAATTACTTGCAGAGTAATCTATGTCAACACTAATCTATTTATTTTTTTGCTTGTATTATTGTGCTTAATGCCACTTTCAACAATATTTCAGTTATATCGTGGCGGTCAGTTTTATTGGTGGAGGTAACCGGAAGACCTGGAGATAATCACCGACCTGTCACAAGTCACTGGCAAACTTTTTCACATAATACTATGCTCCTCGCCCTGATCGAGATTCTAACTCACAACATCAATGGTGATAGACACTGATTGCATAGGTAGTTGCAAATCCAATAACCATACGATCACGAACACGACGGTCCCTAGTTATTCATTTAAAGATGTAGAGAACGAAATAAGTCATTAAAACATTCTAAGGTATATTACAAACTATTTAAGATATCTCTATTTGGAAACGTGTTTAATACATCATTGTAGATATATTCAATACTTTTATAAATATCTTTATTTTGTTTATAGATATTGCATAATGTTTTCAAAAATGACCAATGAATATTCTTTTTAGAGATATCTGATAAAATTTCATGTTCCATGTTTTGTTAATATCTTTTTGAATCTTTTGTCCTATTAAGGACTTTCTAAGACTTTCGATTGTGAGCGGCTATTCAAGAAACGGTTCGTACGCACTAAAACACTGTGTCGATACTTCTTCTGTTGGTGGAATATTAGTCCTCGAGGGTATCATCCACCCAGTAGTCAGTGTTTCTATCACTGTGTCGATACCTCTTCTGTTGGTAAACTATTAGTCCTGGAGGGTATCATCCACCCAGTAGTCAGTGTTTCTATCACTGTGTCGATACCTCTTCTGTTGGTAGACTATTAGTCCTGGAGGGCATCATCCACTCAGTAGTCAGTGTTTCTATCACTAGGTCGATACCACTGATGGCAGACTATTAGTCCTGGAGAGTATCATTCACCCAGTAGTCAGTGTTTCTATCACTAGGTCGATACCACTGATGGTAGACTATTAGTCCTGGGGGGTATCATCCACCCAGTAGTCAGTGTTTCTATCACTAGGTCTATACCTCTTCTGTTGGTGGACTATTTGTCCTCGAGGGTATCATCCTCTCAGTAGTCAGTGTTTCTATCACTGTGTCTATACCTTTTTTGTCGGTAGACTATTAGTCCTGGCGAGTATCATCCATCCAGTAGTCAGTGTTTCTATCACTGTGTCGATACCTTTTCTGTTGGTAAACTATTAGTCCTGGAGGGCATCATCCACTCAGTAGTCAGTGTTTCTATCACTAGGTCGATACCACTGATGGTAGACTATTATTCCTGGAGAGTATCATCCACCCAGTAGTCAGTGTTTCTATCACTAGGTCTATACCTTTTCTGTTGGTAGACTATTAGTCCTGGAGGGCATCATCCACCCAGTAGTCAGCGTTTCTATCACTAGGTCGATGACAATGATGGTAGACTATTAGTCCTGGAGGGTATCATCCACCCAGTAGTCAGTGTTTCTATCACTAGGTCGATACCTCTTCTGTGGTGGACTATTAGTCCTCGAGGGTATCATCCACCCAGAAGTCAGTGTTTCTATCACTAGGTCGATACCTCTTCTGTTGGTGGACTATTAGTCCTCGAGGGTATCATCCGACCAGTAGTCAGTGTTTCTATGACTAGGTCGATACCTTTTCTCCTGGTAGAATATTGGTCCTCGAGGGTATCATTCGCTCAGTATTCAGTGTTTCTATCACTAGGTCTATACCTCTTCTGTTGGTAGACTATTAGTCCTGGAGAGTATCATCCACCCGGTAGTCAGTGTTTCTATCACTAGGTCTATACCTCTTCTCTTCGTAGACTATTAGTCCTGGAGAGTATCATCCACCCAGTAGTCAGTGTTTCTAACACTGTATCGATACCGCTTCTGTTGGTAGACTATTAGTCCTGGAGGGTATCATCCACCCAGTAGTCAGTGTTCCTATCACTAGGTCAATACTACTGATGGTAGACTATTAGTCCTGGAGGGTATCATCCACCCAGTAGTCAGTGTTTCTATGACTAGGTCGATACCACTGATGGTAGACTATTAGTCCTCGAGGGTATCATCCGCCCAGTATTCAGTGTTTCTATCACTAGGTCGATACCACTGATGGTAGACTATTAGTCCTGGAGGGTATCATCCACTCAGTAGTCAGTGTTTCTATCACTAGGTCGATACCACTGATGATAGACTATTAGTCCTGGAGGGTATCATCCACCCAGTAGTCAGTGTTTCTATCACTAGGTCGATACCACTGATGGTAGACTATTAGTTCTGGAGGGTATCATCCACCCAGTAGTCATTGTTTCTATCACTAGGTCGATACCTCTTCTGTTGGTAGACTATTAGTCCTCGAGGGTATCATCCACCCAGTAGTCAGTGTTTCTATCACTAGGTCGATACCTCTTCTGTTGGTAGACTATTAGTCCTCGAGGGTATCATCCGTCCAGTAGTCAGTGTTACTATAACTAGGTCGATACCTCTTCTGTTGGTGAACTATTAGTCCTCGAGGGTATCATCCGCCCAGTAGTCAGTGTTTCTATCACTAGGTCGATACCTCTTCTGTTGGTAGACTATTAGTCCTCGAGGGTATCATCCGTCCAGTAGTCAGTGTTACTATAACTAGGTCGATACCTCTTCCGTTGGTGAACTATTAGTCCTTGAGGGTATCATCCGCCCAGTAGTTAGTGTTTCTATCACTAGGTTGATACCTCTTCTGTTGGTAGACTATTAGTCCTCGAGGGTATCATCCGACCAGTAGTCAGTGTTTCTATGACTTGGTCGATACCTCTTCTGCTGGTGGAATATTGGTCCTCGAGGGTATCATCCACCCAAGTAGTCAGTGTTTCTATCACTAGGTCGATACCTCTTCTGCTGGTGGAATATTGGTCTTCAAGGGTATCATCCGCCCAGTAGTCAGTGTTTCTATCACTAGGTCGATATCTCTTCTGTTGGTAGACTATTAGTCCTCGAGGGTATCATCCGCTCAGTAGTCAGTGTTTCTATCACTAGGTCGATTCCGCTTCTGTTGGTAGACTATTAGTCCTCGAGGGTATCATCCGCCCAGTAATCAGTGTTTCTATCACTAGGTCGATTCCGCTTCTGTCGGTAGACTATTAGTCCTCGAGGGTATCATCGGCTCAGTAATCAGTGTTTCTATCACTAGGTCGATTCCGCTTCTGTCGGTAGACTATTAG
The DNA here is from genome assembly GCA_963383655.1 of Bathymodiolus septemdierum. Lineage (NCBI taxonomy): Eukaryota > Metazoa > Mollusca > Bivalvia > Mytilida > Modiolidae > Bathymodiolus > Bathymodiolus septemdierum. The sequence continues at coordinate 123,202,147 of OY726519.1, read as the reverse complement.
TCCTCGAGGGTATCATCCGCTCAATAGTCAGTGTTTCTATCACTAGGTCGATACCTCTTCTGTTGGTAGACTATTAGTCCTCGAGGGTATCATCCGCTCAGTAGTCAGTGTTTCTATCACTATGTCGATACCTCTTCTGTCGGTAGACTATTAGTCCTCCAGGGTATCATCCGCTCAGTAGTCAGTGTTTATATCACTAGGTCGATACCTCTTCTGTTGGTAGACTATTAGTCCTCGAGGGTATCATCCGCACAGTAGTCAGTGTTTCTATCACTACGTCGATACCTCTTCTGTTGGTAGACTATTTGTCCTCGAGGGTATCATCGGCTCAGTAGCCAGTGTTTCTATCACTAGGTCGATACCTCTTCTGTTGGTAGACTATTAGTCCTCGAGGGTATCATCCGCTCAGTAGTCAGTGTTTCTATCACTAGGTCGATACCTCTTCTGTTGGTAGACTATTTGTCCTCGAGGGTATCATTGGCTCAATAGCCAGTGTTTCTATCACTAGGTCGATACCTCTTCTGTTGGTAGATTATTAGTCCTCGAGGGTATCATCCGACCAGTAGTCAGTGTTTCTATCACTAGGTCGATACCTCTTCTGTTGGTAGACTATTAGTCCTCGAGGGTATCATCGGCTCAGTAGTCAGTGTTTCTATCACTATGTCGATATCTCTTCTGTTGGTAGACTATTAGTCCTCGAGGGTATCATCCGCTCAGAAGTCAGTTTTCTATCACTAGGTCGATACCTCTTCTGTTGGTAGACTATTTGTCCTCAAGAGTATCATCCGCACAGTAGCCAGTGTTTCTATCACTAGGTCGATTCCTCTTCTGTTGGTAGACTATTAGTCCTCGAGGGTATCATCCGCTCAGTAGTCAGTGTTTCTATCACTAGGTCGATACCTCTTCTGTTGGTAGACTATTTGTCCTCAAGGGTATCATCCGCAGAGTAGCCAGTGTTTCTATCACTAGGTCGATTCCTCTTCTGTTGGTAGACTATTATTCCTCGAGGGAATCATCCGCTCAGTAGTCAGTGTTTCTATCACTAGGTCGATACCTCTTTTGTTGGTAGACTATTGGTCCTCAAGGGTATCATCCGCAGAGTAGCCAGTGTTTCTATCACTAGGTCGATTCCTCTTCTGTTGGTAGACTATTAGTCCTCGAGAGTATCATCCGACCAGTAGTCAGTGTTTCTATCACTAGGTCGATACCATTTCTGTTGGTAGACTATTAGTCCTCGAGGGTATCATCGGCTCAGTAGTCAGTGTTTCTATCACTAGGTCGATACCTCTTCTGTTGGTAGACTATTTGTCCTCAAGGGTATCATCCGCACAGTAGCAAGTGTTTCTATCACTAGGTGGATTCCTCTTCTGTTGGTAGACTATTAGTCCTCGAGGGTATCATCCGCTCAGTAGTCAGTGTTTCTATCACTAGGTCGATACCTCTTCTGTTGGTAGACTATTTGTCCTCAAGGGTATCATCCGCACAGTAGCCAGTGTTTCTATCACTAGGTCGATTCCTCTTCTGTTGGTAGACTATTAGTCCTCGAGGGTTTCATCCGACCAGTAGTCAGTGTTTCTATCACTAGGTCGATACCTCTTCTGTTGTTAGACTATTTGTCCTCGAGGGTATCATCCGCTCAGTAGTCAGTGTTTCTATCACTAGGTCGATACCTCTTCTGTTGGTAGACTATTTGTCCTCGAGGGTATCATTGGCTCAATAGCCAGTGTTTCTATCACTAGGTCGATACCTCTTCTGTTGGTAGATTATTAGTCCTCGAGGGTATCATCCGACCAGTAGTCAGTGTTTCTATCACTAGGTCGATACCTCTTCTGTTGGTAGACTATTAGTCCTCGAGGGTATCATCGGCTCAGTAGTCAGTGTTTCTATCACTATGTCGATATCTCTTCTGTTGGTAGACTATTAGTCCTCGAGGGTATCATCCGCTCAGAAGTCAGTTTTCTATCACTAGGTCGATACCTCTTCTGTTGGTAGACTATTTGTCCTCAAGAGTATCATCCGCACAGTAGCCAGTGTTTCTATCACTAGGTCGATTCCTCTTCTGTTGGTAGACTATTAGTCCTCGAGGGTATCATCCGCTCAGTAGTCAGTGTTTCTATCACTAGGTCGATACCTCTTCTGTTGGTAGACTATTTGTCCTCAAGGGTATCATCCGCAGAGTAGCCAGTGTTTCTATCACTAGGTCGATTCCTCTTCTGTTGGTAGACTATTATTCCTCGAGGGAATCATCCGCTCAGTAGTCAGTGTTTCTATCACTAGGTCGATACCTCTTTTGTTGGTAGACTATTGGTCCTCAAGGGTATCATCCGCAGAGTAGCCAGTGTTTCTATCACTAGGTCGATTCCTCTTCTGTTGGTAGACTATTAGTCCTCGAGAGTATCATCCGACCAGTAGTCAGTGTTTCTATCACTAGGTCGATACCATTTCTGTTGGTAGACTATTAGTCCTCGAGGGTATCATCGGCTCAGTAGTCAGTGTTTCTATCACTAGGTCGATACCTCTTCTGTTGGTAGACTATTTGTCCTCAAGGGTATCATCCGCACAGTAGCAAGTGTTTCTATCACTAGGTGGATTCCTCTTCTGTTGGTAGACTATTAGTCCTCGAGGGTATCATCCGCTCAGTAGTCAGTGTTTCTATCACTAGGTCGATACCTCTTCTGTTGGTAGACTATTTGTCCTCAAGGGTATCATCCGCACAGTAGCCAGTGTTTCTATCACTAGGTCGATTCCTCTTCTGTTGGTAGACTATTAGTCCTCGAGGGTTTCATCCGCTCAGTAGTCAGTGTTTCTATCACTAGGTCAATACCTCTTCTGTTGGTAGACTATTAGTCCTCGAGGGTATCATCCGCTCAGTAGTCAGTGTTTCTATCACTAGGTCGATACCTCTTCTGTTGGTAGACTATTTGTCCTCAAGGGTATCATCCGCACAGTAGCCAGTGTTTCTATCACTAGGTCGATTCCTCTTCTGTTGGTAGACTATTAGTCCTCGAGGGTATCATCCGCTCAGTAGTCAGTGTTTCTATCACTAGGTCGATACCTCTTCTGTTTATAGACTATTTGTCCTCAAGGGTATCATCCGCTCAGTAGTCAGTGTTTCTATCACTATGTCGATTCCTCTTCTGTTGGTAGACTATTGGTCCTCGAGGGTATCATCCGCTCAGTAGTCAGTGGTTCTATCACTATGTCGATTCCTCTTCTGTTGGTAGACTATTAGTCCTCGAGGGTATCATCCGCTCAGTAGTCAGTGTTTCTATCACTATGTCGATTCCTCTTCTGTTGGTAGACTATTTGTCCTCAAGTGTATCATCCGCTCAGCAGTCAGTGTTTCTATCACTATGTCGATTCCTCTTCTGTTGGTAGACTATTAGTCCTCGAGGGTATCATCCGCTCAGTAGTCAGTGTTTCTATCACTAGGTTGATACCTCTTCTGTTGGTAGACTATTTGTCCTCAAGGGTATCATCCGCTCAGTAGTCAGTGTTTCTATCACTAGGTCGATTCCTCTTCTGTTGGTAGACTATTAGTCCTCGAGGGTATCATCCGCTCAGTAGTCATTGTTTCTATCACTATGTTGATTCCTCTTCTGTTGGTAGACTATTTGTCCTCAAGGGTATCATCCGCTCAGTAGTCAGTGTTTCTATCACTATGTCGATTCCTCTTCTGTTGGTAGACTATTAGTCCTCGAGGGTATCATCCGCTCAGTAGTCAGTGTTTCTATCACTATGTCGATTCCTCTTCTGTTGGTAGACTATTTGTCCTCAAGGGTATCATCCGCTCAGTAGTCAGTTTTTCTATCACTATGTCGATTCCTCTTCTGTTGGTAGACTATTAGACATCGAGGGTATCATCCGCTCAGTAGTCAGTGTTTCTATCACTATGTCGATTCCTCTTCTGTTGGTAGACTATTTGTCCTCAAGGGTATCATCCGCTCAGTAGTCAGTGTTTCTATCACTATGTCGATTCCTCTTCTGTTGGTAGACTATTAGTCCTCGAGGGTATCATCCGCTCAGTAGTCAGTGTTTCTATCACTAGGTCGATACCTCTTCTGTTGGTAGATTATTAGTCCTCGAGGGTATCATCCGCTCAGTAGTCAGTGTTTCTATCACTAGGTCGATACCTCTTCTATTGGTAGACTATTAGTCCTCGAGGGTATCATCGGCTCAGTAGTCAGTGTTTCTATCACTAGGTCGATACCTCTTCTGTTGGTAGACTATTAGTGCTCGAGGGTATCATCCGCTCAGTAGTCAGTGTTTCTATCACTAGGTCGATACCTCTTCTATTGGTAGACTATTAGTCCTCGAGGGTATCATCCGCTCAGTAGTCAGTGTTTCTATCACTAGGTCGATACCTCTTCTATTGGTAGACTATTAGTCCTCGAGGGTATCATCCGCTCAGTAGTCAGTGTTTCTATCACTATGTCGATTCCTCTTCTGTTGGTAGACTATTTGTCCTCAAGGGTATCATCGGCTCAGTAGTCAGTGTTTCTATCACTATGTCGATTCCTCTTCTGTCGGTAGACTATTAGTCCTCGAGGGTATCATCCGCTCAGTAGTCAGTGTTTCTATCACTATGTCGATTCCACTTCTGTTGGTAGACTATTTGTCCTCAAGGGTATCATCCGCTCAGTAGTCAGTGTTTCTATCACTATGTCGATTCCTCTTCTGTTGGTAGACTATTAGTCCTCGAGGGTATCATCGGCTCAGTAGTCAGTGTTTCTATCACTATGTCGATTCCTCTTCTGTTCGTAGACTATTAGTCCTCGAGGGTATCATCCTCTCAGTAGTCAGTGTTTCTATCACTAGGTCGATTCCTCTTCTGTTGGTAGACTATTAGTCCTCGAGGGTATCATCCTCTCAGTAGTCAGTGCTTCGACACTGACATGTTTATTAGGTATATTTATTACTAAGATTTGATATTTAAGTTTATATTTTTTAGCAAAATGCCTCTAAACCTTCATAAGATATATCTAATATGTCATAAATATGTATCGTATATAGTTGATTTTAAAAGCTCATTAAAGTTGTGTTATATGTATGCTATATGTATCGACTTTAAATAAAACTTTGAATTGAATTGAATTGAATCTCATGTTTATACAAACAGAAATAAAAAGAGTTACTTAAAATCTACAAACAAGTCTAAATACAAATCTACAAACAAGTCTAAATACAACGAGTTCTCCTCAGCAAATATTATTATGATGATTGATATATTTCGTATGAATAAGAAACAGCTTGATAAGGTTAAACAGTTATGAGTACATTATTTAATATTGATAAAAAAAAAGTATCAAGATTCAACTTCTGGAATGAAAAAAGGGCATATTGCACATTAACCTAGTAGATAAAGACAACACAGCATTTATTTGATTAAATTGTCTAAAATTATGTTTTGTAAATGTACAATGTAAATGGTTAGGATCATAAAATAATTACCCTGGTATGTCGTTATCAGCCATTAGTTTCTATTTGGTTTGGACTTCTGTCAATTACAATATTATCCGTGTCATCTCCTATATAAACAAACAAAATAATATGTTGCACAATAATATTTAAGATGGCTTTATAATATGGCTTTTAAACCTAATCGCTATTTGTTATATGAACCAGGAAGTGTGCTACACAATGAATATGTAACCAATGGATCCGGATGAGCAAATACATTATTTAAAGCATTGTTATGTAAAACTGTGTGTAACATTTGTATGCATGCTTTATTGGAATTCCCATTGAATAAATTGCAAATATCATTATACACCCTCCCCCCTCCCCCCCCCCCCCCCTAAATCGAGTCAAACAGAAGAAAACCAAAACTACACTTATACTTAGTGTCACTTTCAACGATATTCCAGCAATATCATGACCACCAGACCTACAGTCAATGGACATAAGTATTACTCACCCTCAATGTTTTTTATGGTGAAGTCATTTCTAAACGGATTTTGATCATTTTTGCACCAGAAGAAGCAGAAATATTTAAAGATTATTTGTTTACTTTAGCATGATTTTCCGTTAGATTGCCTTTTTTTTTCTTATGATTTAGAGAAAAAAAAATTCTGACGTCAAATATGCTATATATTTTAACAAAAATAAAATCGGAAAAATCAACATTTGTGTTTAAATCACCAGAAAACAAAAACCATGCAGACAAAAATTACTATCAGATAAACAAATAAAATTCAAAGAATTCTGCGTGTCTTGAAATAAAATTCATAAAAATCTGTACAGAGATAGCTTTAGAATATGTTTTTGAAAAAATGTGGTTTTATATGAAATATATAGTAAAAAATGGAAGGTGACGAATACTTATGTCCATGGACTGTATATAGGTTAGATTTCTCGGACAGTTATAACGAACTTCCCATTGAAGCTCCCGACCTTGGATGTCTGAAAGCTGCCACATTTGATGTGGGTATTGCAAAATAAGGAAATTGTAATTACTTGCAGAGTAATCTATGTCAACACTAATCTATTTATTTTTTTGCTTGTATTATTGTGCTTAATGCCACTTTCAACAATATTTCAGTTATATCGTGGCGGTCAGTTTTATTGGTGGAGGTAACCGGAAGACCTGGAGATAATCACCGACCTGTCACAAGTCACTGACAAACTTTTTCACATAATACTATGCTCCTCGCCCTGATCGAGATTCTAACTCACAACATCAATGGTGATAGACACTGATTGCATAGGTAGTTGCAAATCCAATAACCATACGATCACGAACACGACGGTCCCTAGTTATTCATTTAAAGATGTAGAGAACAAAATAAGTCATTAAAACATTCTAAGGTATATTACAAACTATTTAAGATATCTCTATTTGGAAACGTGTTTAATACATCATTGTAGATATATTCAATACTTTTATAAATATCTTTATTTTGTTTATAGATATTGCATAATGTTTTCAAAAATGACCAATGAATATTCTTTTTAGAGATATCTGATAAAATTTCATGTTCCATGTTTTGTTAATATCTTTTTGAATCTTTTGTCCTATTAAGGACTTTCTAAGACTTTCGATTGTGAGCGGCTATTCAAGAAACGGTTCGTACGCACTAAAACACTGTGTCGATACTTCTTCTGTTGGTGGAATATTAGTCCTCGAGGGTATCATCCACCCAGTAGTCAGTGTTTCTATCACTGTGTCGATACCTCTTCTGTTGGTAAACTATTAGTCCTGGAGGGTATCATCCACCCAGTAGTCAGTGTTTCTATCACTGTGTCGATACCTCTTCTGTTGGTAGACTATTAGTCCTGGAGGGCATCATCCACTCAGTAGTCAGTGTTTCTATCACTAGGTCGATACCACTGATGGCAGACTATTAGTCCTGGAGAGTATCATTCACCCAGTAGTCAGTGTTTCTATCACTAGGTCGATACCACTGATGGTAGACTATTAGTCCTGGGGGGTATCATCCACCCAGTAGTCAGTGTTTCTATCACTAGGTCTATACCTCTTCTGTTGGTGGACTATTTGTCCTCGAGGGTATCATCCTCTCAGTAGTCAGTGTTTCTATCACTGTGTCTATACCTTTTCTGTCGGTAGACTATTAGTCCTGGCGAGTATCATCCATCCAGTAGTCAGTGTTTCTATCACTGTGTCGATACCTTTTCTGTTGGTAAACTATTAGTCCTGGAGGGCATCATCCACTCAGTAGTCAGTGTTTCTATCACTAGGTCGATACCACTGATGGTAGACTATTATTCCTGGAGAGTATCATCCACCCAGTAGTCAGTGTTTCTATCACTAGGTCTATACCTTTTCTGTTGGTAGACTATTAGTCCTGGAGGGCATCATCCACCCAGTAGTCAGCGTTTCTATCACTAGGTCGATACCTCTTCTGTTGGTAGACTATTAGTCCTCGAGGGTATCATCCGCTCAGTAGTCAGTGTTTCTATCACTAGGTCGATACCTCTTCTGTTGGTAGACTATTGGTCCGCGAGGGTATCATCCGCTCAGTAGTCAGTGTTTCTATCACTAGGTCGATACCTCTTCTGTTGGTAGACTATTAGTCCTCGAGGGTATCATCCGCTCAGTAGTCAGTGTTTCTATCACTAGGTCGATACCTCTTCTTTTGGTAGACTATTAGTCCTCGAGGGTATCATCGGCTCAGTAGTCAGTGTTTCTATCACTAGGTCGATACCTCTTCTGTTGGTAGACTATTAGTCCTCGAGGGTATCATCGGCTCAGTAGCCAGTGTTTCTATCACTAGGTCGATACATCTTCTGTTGGTAGACTATTAGTCCTCGAGGGTATCATCGGCTCAGTAGTCAGTGTTTCTATCACTAGGTCGATACCTCTTCTGTTGGTAGACTATTAGTCCTCGAGGGTATCATCCGCTCAGTAGTCAGTGTTTCTATCACTAGATCGATACCTCTTCTGTTGGTAGACTATTAGTCCTCGAGGGTATCATCCGCTCAGTAGTCAGTGTTTCTATCACTAGGTCGATACCTCTTCTGTTGGTAGACTATTAGTCCTCGAGGGTATCATCCGCTCAGTAGTCAGTGTTTCTATCACTAGGTCGATACCTCTTCTGTTGGTAGACTATTAGTCCTCGAGGATATCATCGGCTCAGTAGTCAATGTTTCTATCACTAGGTCGATACCTCTTCTGTTGGTAGACTATTTGTCCTCGAGGGTATCATCGGCTCAGTAGTCAGTGTTTCTATCACTAGGTCGATACCTCTTCTGTTGGTAGACTATTTGTCCTCGAGGGTATCATCGGCTCAGTAGTCAGTGTTTCTATCACTAGGTCGATACCTCTTCTGTCGGTAGACTATTAGTCCTCGTGGGTATTATCCTCTCAGTAGTCAGTGTTTCTATCACTAGGTCGATACCTCTACTGGTAGACTATTAGTCCTCGAGGGTATCATCGGCTCAGTAGCCAGTGTTTCTATCACTAGGTCGATACCTCTTCTGTTGATAGACTATTAGACCTCGAGGGTATCATCGGCTCAGTAGCCAGTGTTTCTATCACTAGGTCGATACCTCTTCTGTTGGTAGATTATTTGTCCTCGAGGGTATCATCGGCTCAGTAGCCAGTGTTTCTATCACTAGGTCGATACCTCTTCTGTTGGTAGACTATTAGTCCTCGAGGGTATCATCGGCTCAGTAGCCAGTGTTTCTATCACTAGGTCGATACCTCTTCTGTTGGTAGACTATTAGTCCTCGAGGGTATCATCGGCTCAGTAGTCAGTGTTTCTATCACTAGGTCGATACCTCTTCTGTTGGTAGACTATTAGTCCTCGAGGGTATCATCCGATCTGTAGTCAGTATTTCTATCACTATGTCGATACCTCTTCTGCTGGAGGAATATTAGTTCTCGAGGGTATCATCCGCTCTGTAGTCAGTATTTCTATCACTATGTCGATACCTCTTCTGCTTGAGGAATATTAGTCCTCGAGGGTATCATCCGCTCAGTAGTCAGTATTTCTATCACTAGGTCGATTCCGTTTCTGTCGGTAGACTATTAGTCCTCAAGGGTATCATCCGCTCAGTAGTCAGTGTTTCTATCACTAGGTTGATTCCGCTTCTGTCGGTAGACTATTAGTCCTCGAGGGTATCATCCGCTCTGTAGTCAGTATTTCTATCACTATGTCGATACCTCTTCTGCTGGAGGAATATTAGTCGTCGAGGGTATCATCCGCTCTGTAGTCAGTATTTCTATCACTATGTCGATGCCTCTTCTGCTGGAGGAATATTAGTCCTCGAGGGTATCATCCACTCTGTAGTCAGTATTTCTATCACTATGTCGATACCTCTTCTGCTGGAGGAATATTAGTCCTCGAGGGTATCATCCGCTCAGTAGTCAGTGTTTCTATCACTAGGTCGATTCCTTTTCTGTCGGTAGACTATTAGTCCTCGAGGGTATCATCCTCTCAGTAGTCAGTGTTTCTATCACTAGGTCGATTCCTTTTCTGTCGGTAGACTATTAGTCCTCGAGGGTATCATCCGCTCAGTAGTCAGTGTCTCTATCACTGTGTCTATACCTCTGCTTTTGGTAGACTATTAGTCCTCGAGGGTATCATCCGCTCAGTAGTCAGTGTTTCTATCACTAGGTCGATACCTCTTCTGTTGGTAGACTATTAGTCCTCGAGGGTATCATCCTCTCAGTAGTCAGTGTTTCTATCACTAGGTCGATACCTCTTCTGTTGGTAGACTATTAGTCCTCGAGGGTATCATCCGCTCAGTAGTCAGTGTTTCTATCACTAGGTCGATACCTCTTCTGTTGGTAGACTAATAGTCCTCGAGGGTATCATCCGCTCAGTAGTCAGTGTTTCTATCACTAGGTCGATACCTCTTCTGTTGGTAGACTATTAGTCCTCGAGGGTATCATCGGCTCAGTAGTCAGTGTTTCTATCACTAGGTCGATACCTCTTCTGTTGGTAGACTATTAGTCCTCGAGGGTATCATCCGCTCAGTAGTCAGTGTTTCTATCACTAGGTCGATACCTCTTCTGTTGGTAGACTATTAGTCCTCGAGGGTATCATCCGCTCAGTAGTCAGTGTTTCTACCACTAGGTCGATACCTCTACTTGTGGACTATTAGTCCTCGAGGGTATCATCCGCCCAGTAGTCAGTGTTTCTATCACTAGGTCGATTCCGCTTCTGTCGGTAGACTATTAGTCCTCGAGGGTATCATCCTCTCAGTAGTCAGTGTTTCTATCACTAGGTCGATTCCGTTTCTGTTGGTAGACTATTAGTCCTCGAGGGTATCATTCGCTCTGTAGTCAGTATTTCTATCACTATGTCGATACCTCTTCTGCTGGAGGAATATTAGTCCTCGAGGGTATCATCCGCTCTGTAGTCAGTATTTCTATCACTATGTCGATGCCTCTTCTGCTGGAGGAATATTAGTCCTCGAGGGTATCATCCTCTCAGTAGTCAGTGTTTTTATCACTAGGTCGATACCTCTACTGGTGGACTATTAGTCCTCGAGGGTATCATCCTCTCAGTAGTCAGTGTTTCTATCACTAGGTTGATTCCTTTTCTGTCGGTAGACTATTAGTCCTCGAGGGTATCATCGGCTCAGTAGTCAGTGTTTCTATCACTAGGTCGATACCTCTTCTGTTGGTAGACTATTAGTCCTCGAGGGTATCATCCGCTCAGTAGTCAGTGTTTCTATCACTAGGTCGATACCTCTTCTGCTGGTAGACTATTAGTCCTCGAGGGTATCATCCGCTCAGTATTCAGTGTTTCTATCACTAGGTCGATACCTCTTCTGTTGGTAGACTATTAGTCCTCGAGGGTATCATCGGCTCAGTAGTCAGTGTTTCTATCACTAGGTCGATACCTCTTCTGTTGGTAGACTATTAGTCCTCGAGGGTATCATCCGCTCAGTAGTCAGTGTTTCTACCACAAGATCGATACCTCTACTGGTGGACTATTAGTCCTCGAGGGTATTATCCGCCCAGTAGTCAGTGTTTCTATCACTAGGGCGATTCCGCTTCTGTCGGTAGACTATTAGTCCTCGAGGGTATCATCCTATCAGTAGTCAGTGTTTCTATCACTAGGTCGATTCCGCTTCTGTTGGTAGACTATTAGTCCTCGAGGGTATCATCCTCTCAGTAGTCAGTGTTTCTACCACTAGGTCGATACCTCTACTGGTGGACTATTAGTCCTCGAGGGTATCATCCGCCCAGTAGTCAGTGTTTCTATCACTAGGTCGATTCCGCTTCTGTCGGTAGACTATTAGTCCTCGAGGGTATCATCCTCTCAGTAGTCAGTGTTTCTATCACTAGGTCGATTCCGCTTCTGTCGGTAGACTATTAGTCCTCGAGGGTATCATCGGCTCAGTAGTCAGTGTTTCTATCACTAGGTCGATACCTCTTATGCTGGAGGAATATTAGTCCTCGAGGGTATCATCCGCTCAGTAGTCAGTGTTTCTATCACTAGGTCGATACCTCTTCTGTTGGTAGACTATTAGTCCTCGAGGGTATCATCCTCTCAGTAGTCAGTGTTTCTATCACTAGGTCGATTCCTCTTCAGTTGGTAGACTATTAGTCCTCGAGGGTATCATCCTCTCAGTAGTCAGTGTTTCTATCACTAGGTCGATTCCTCTTCTGTTGGTAGACTATTAGTCCTCGAGGGTATCATCCGCTCAGTAGTCAGTGTTTCTATCACTAGGTCGATACCTCTTCTGTTGGTAGACTATTAGTCCTCGAGGGTATCATCGGCTCAGTAGTCAGTGTTTCTATCACTAGGTCGATACCTCTTCTGTTGGTAGACTATTAGTCCTCGAGGGTATCATCCGCTCAGTAGTCAGTGTTTCTACCACTAGGTCGATACCTCTACTGGTGGACTATTAGTCCTCGAGGGTATTATCCGCCCAGTAGTCAGTGTTTCTATCTCTAGGGCGATTCCGCTTCTGTCGGTAGACTATTAGTCCTCGAGGGTATCATCCTCTCAGTAGTCAGTGTTTCTATCACTAGGTCGATTCCGCTTCTGTTGGTAGACTATTAGTCCTCGAGGGTATCATCCTCTCAGTAGTCAGTGTTTCTACCACTAGGTCGATACCTCTACTGGTGGACTATTAGTCCTCGAGGGTATCATCCGCCCCGTAGTCAGTGTTTCTATCACTAGGTTGATTCCTCTTCTGTCGGTAGACTATTAGTCCTCGAGGGTATCATCCTCTCAGTAGTCAGTGTTTCTATCACTAGGTCGATTCCGCTTCTGTCGGTAGACTATTAGTCCTCGAGGGTATCATCCTCTCAGTAGTCAGTGTTTCTATCACTAGGTCGATACCTCTACTTGTGGACTATTAGTCCACGAGTGTATCATCCGCTCAGTAGTCAGTGTTTCTATCACTAGGTCGATTCCTTTTTTGTCGGTAGACTATTAGTCCTCGAGGGTATCATTGGCTCAGTAGTCAGTTTTTCTATCACAGGTCGATACCTCTTCTGTTGGTAGATTATTAGTCCTCGAGGGTATCATCCGCTCAGTAGTCAGTGTTTCTACCACTAGGTCGATACCTCTACTGGTGGACTATTAGTCCTCGAGGGTATTATCCGCCCAGTAGTCAGTGTTTCTATCTCTAGGGCGATTCCGCTTCTGTCGGTAGACTATTAGTCCTCGAGGGTATCATCCGCTCAGTAGTCAGTGTTTCTATCACTAGGTCGATTCCGCTTCTGTTGGTAGACTATTAGTCCTCGAGGGTATCATCCTCTCAGTAGTCAGTGTTTCTACCACTAGGTCGATACCTCTACTGGTGGACTATTAGTCCTCGAGGGTATCATCCGCCCAGTAGTCAGTGTTTCTATCACTAGGTCGATTCCGCTTCTGTCGGTAGACTATTAGTCCTCGAGGGTATCATCCTCTCAGTAGTCAGTGTTTCTATCACTAGGTCGATACCTCTTCTGTCGGTACACTATTAGTCCTCGAGGTTATCATCCTCTCAGTAGTCAGTGTTTCTATCACTAGGTCGATACCTCTACTGATGGACTATTAGTCCTCGAGGGTATCATCCGCTCAGTAGTCAGTGTTTCTATCACTAGGTCGATTCCTTTTCTGTCGGTAGACTATTAGTCCTCGAGGTTATCATCCTCTCAGTAGTCAGTGTTTCTATCACTAGGTCGATACCTCTACTGATGGACTATTAGTCCTCGAGGGTATCATCCGCTCAGTAGTCAGTGTTTCTATCACTAGGTCGATTCCTTTTCTGTCGGTAGACTATTAGTCCTCGAGGGTATCATTGGCTCAGTAGTCAGTGTTTCTATCACTAGGTCGATTCCGCTTCTGTTGGTAGACTATTAGTCCTCGAGGGTATCATCCTCTCAGTAGTCAGTGTTTCTACCACTAGGTCGATACCTCTACTGGTGGACTATTAGTCCTCGAGGGTATCATCCGCACAGTAGTCAGTGTTTCTATCACTAGGTCGATTCCGCTTCTGTCGGTAGACTATTAGTCCTCGAGGGTATCATCCTCTCAGTAGTCAGTGTTTCTATCACTAGGTCGATACCTCTTCTGTCGGTAGACTATTAGTCCTCGAGGTTATCATCCTCTCAGTAGTCAGTGTTTCTATCACTAGGTCGATACCTCTACTGATGGACTATTAGTCCTCGAGGGTATCATCCGCTCAGTAGTCAGTGTTTCTATCACTAGGTCGATTCCTTTTCTGTCGGTAGACTATTAGTCCTCGAGGTTATCATCCTCTCAGTAGTCAGTGTTTCTATCACTAGGTCGATTCCGCTTCTGTCGGTAGACTATTAGTCCTCGAGTGTATCATCCTCTCAGTAGTCAGTGTTTCTATCATTAGGTCGATACCTCTACTGGTGGACTATTAGTCCTCGAGGGTATCATCCGCCCAGTAGTCAGTGTTTCTATCACTAGGTCGATTCCGCTTCTGTCGGTAGACTATTAGTCCTCGAGGGTATCATCCTCTCAGTAGTCAGTGTTTCTATCACTAGGTCGATTCCGCTTCTGTCGGTAGACTATTAGTCCTCGAGGGTATCATCCTCTCAGTAGTCAGTGTTTCTATCACTAGGTCGATACCTCTACTGGTGGACTATTAGTCCACGAGGGTATCATCCGCTCAGTAGTCAGTGTTTCTATCACTAGGTCGATTCCTTTTCTGTCGGTAGACTATTAGTCCTCGAGGGTATCATTGGCTCAGTAGTCAGTTTTTCTATCACAGGTCGATACATCTTCTGTTGGTAGACTATTAGTCCTCGAGGGTATCATCCGCTCAGTAGTCAGTGTTTCTATCACTAGGTCGATTCCGCTTCTGTTGGTAGACTATTAGTCCTCGAGGGTATCATCCTCTCAGTAGTCAGTGTTTCTACCACTAGGTCGATACCTCTACTGGTGGACTATTAGTCCTCGAGGGTATTATCCGCCCAGTAGTCAGTGTTTCTATCACTAGGTCGATTCCGCTTCTGTTGGTAGACTATTAGTCCTCGAGGGTATCATCCTCTCAGTAGTCAGTGTTTCTACCACTAGGTCGATACCTCTACTGGTGGACTATTAGTCCTCGAGGGTATCATCCGCCCAGTAGTCAGTGTTTCTATCACTAGGTCGATTCGGCTTCTGTCGGTAGACTATTAGTCCTCGAGGGTATCATCCTCTCAGTAGTCAGTGTTTCTATCACTAGGTCGATACCTCTTCTGTCGGTAGACTATTAGTCCTCGAGGTTATCATCCTCTCAGTAGTCAGTGTTTCTATCACTAGGTCGATTCTTTTTCTGTCGGTAGACTATTAGTCCTCGAGGGTATCATTGGCTCAGTAGTCAGTGTTTCTATCACTCGGTCGATACCTCTTCTGTTGGTAGACTATTAGTCCTCGAGGGTATCATCCGCTCAGTAGTCAGTGTTTCTACCACTAGGTCGATACCTCTACTGGTGGACTATTAGTCCTCGAGGGTATTATCCGCCCAGTAGTCAGTGTTTCTATCTCTAGGGCGATTCCGCTTCTGTCGGTAGACTATTAGTCCTCGAGGGTATCATCCTCTCAGTAGTCAGTGTTTCTATCACTAGGTCGATTCCGCTTCTGTTGGTAGACTATTAGTCCTCGAGGGTATCATCCTCTCAGTAGTCAGTGTTTCTACCACTAGGTCGATACCTCTACTGGTGGACTATTAGTCCTCGAGGGTATCATCCGCCCAGTAGTCAGTGTTTCTATCACTAGGTCGATTCCGCTTCTGTCGGTAGACTATTAGTCCTCGAGGGTATCATCCTCTCAGTAGTCAGTGTTTCTATCACTAGGTCGATACCTCTTCTGTCGGTAGACTATTAGTCCTCGAGGTTATCATCCTCTCAGTAGTCAGTGTTTCTATCACTAGGTCGATTCCGCTTCTGTCGGTAGACTATTAGTCCTCGAGTGTATCATCCTCTCAGTAGTCAGTGTTTCTATCACTAGGTCGATACCTCTACTGGTGGACTATTAGTCCTCGAGGGTATCATCCGCCCAGTAGTCAGTGTTTCTATCACTAGGTCGATTCCGCTTCTGTCGGTAGACTATTAGTCCTCGAGGGTATCATCCTCTCAGTAGTCAGTGTTTCTATCACTAGGTCGATTCCGCTTCTGTCGGTAGACTATTAGTCCTCGAGGGTATCATCCTCTCAGTAGTCAGTGTTTCTATCACTAGGTCGATACCTCTACTGGTGGACTATTAGTCCTCGAGGGTATCATCCTCTCAGTAGTCAGTGTTTCTATCACTAGGTCGATTCCTTTTCTGTCGGTAGACTATTAGTCCTCGAGGGTATCATTGGCTCAGTAGTCAGTGTTTCTATCACTAGGTCGATACCTCTTCTGCTGGAGGAGTATTAGTCCTCGAGGGTATCATCCGCTCAGTAGTCAGTGTTTCTATCATTAGGTCGATACCTCTTCTGCTGGAGGAGTATTAGTCCTCGAGGGTATCATCCGCTCAGTAGTCAGTGTTTCTATCACTAGGTCGATACCTCTACTGGTAGACTATTTGTCCTCGAGGGTATCATCCGCTCAGTGTTCAGTGTTTCGACACTGACATGGTTTATTAGGTATATTTATTACTGTGATCCACAGTTCCTAATTAATGTAAATGTTAATAAAACGAAGGTTCTCCTGACTCTGCCATAGGTGACCTTAGCCGATTTTTGGCCATCCCGTTTAGGCCCTTTGGTTTTTTTACTCCTAAAACTTTAATTACTTGGCTGCCCAATCTTTCGATTTTGAGCGTACTTGATGGGGGTTATTCCAGAAACGCGTCGCGTGCACTAGATTGGATATTTAAGTTTTTATTTTTAAGTAAAATACCTCTAAACCTTCATAAGATATATCTAATATGTCTTAAATATGTATCGTATATAGTTGATTTTAAAAGCTCATTAAAGTTGTGTTATATGTATGCTATATGTATCGACTTTAAATAAAAATTTGAATTGAATTGAATTGAATCTCAACTTTAGACAAACAGAAATAAAAAGAGGTACTCAAATCTACAAACAAGTCTAAATACAAATCTACAAACAAGTCTAAATACAAATCTACAAACAAGTCTAAATACAAATCTACAAACAAGTCTAAATACAAATCTACAAACAAGTCTAAATACAAATCTACAAACAAATCTAAATACAAATCTACAAACAAGTTTAAATACAAATCTACAAACAAGTCTAAATACAAATCTACAAACAAGTCTAAATACAAATATACAAACATGTCTTAATACAAATCTACAAACAAGTCTAAATACAAATATACAAACAAGTCTAAATACAACGAGCTCTCCTCAGCAAATATTATTATGATAATTGATATATTTCGTATGAATAAGAAACAGCTTGATAAGGTTAA
Source organism: Bathymodiolus septemdierum (assembly GCA_963383655.1). NCBI lineage: Eukaryota > Metazoa > Mollusca > Bivalvia > Mytilida > Modiolidae > Bathymodiolus > Bathymodiolus septemdierum. Next base: position 123,184,857 of record OY726519.1, on the reverse strand, counting down.
TCAGTTATGAGTACGTTATTTTATATTGATAAAAAAAAAGTACCAAGATTCAACTTCTGGAATGTAAAAAGGGCATATTGCACATTAACCTAGTAGATAAAGACAACACAGCATTTATTTGATTAAATTGTCAAAAATTATTTTTTGTAAATGTACAATTTAATGGTTAGGATCATATAATAATTACCCTGATATGTCGTTATCAGCCATTAGTTTCTATTCTGTTTGGACTTCTGTCAATTACAATATTATCTCCTATATAAACAAACAAAATAATATGCAACACAATAATATTTAAGATAGCTTTAGAATATGTCTTTTAAATCCAATCGCTATGAGTTATATGAACCAGGAAGTGTGCTACACAAGAATATGTCACCTATGGATCCGTCTGAGCAAATACATTATTTAAAACATTGTATATTTATAACTGTGTGTAACATTTGTATACATGTTCTATTGGAATTCCCATTGAATACATTGCAAATATCATTATACACCCCCTCCTCCAAAATCGAGTCAAACAGAAGAAAACCAAAACTTCACTTATCCTTAGTGTCACTTTCAACGATATTCCAGCTATATCATGACCACCAGACCTACAGTCAATGGACATAAGTATTCATCACCCTCAATTTTACGCTATATATTTCGTATAAAACCACATTTGTCAAAAAAATTATTGTGAAGTCATTTCTAAATGGAATTTGATAATTTTTGCACCAGAAGAAGCAGAAATATTTAAAGAGTATTTGTTTACTTTAGAATGATTTTCCGTTAGATTGCCTTTATTTTCTTATGATTTAAAGACAATTTGTTTTTCTGACGTCAAAATGCTATATATTTTGGAAAAAATAAAATCGGAAAAATCAATATTTGTGCTTAATTCACCAGAAAACAAAAAACATGGAGACAAAAATTACTATCAGATAAACAAAATAGAATTCAAAAAATTCTGCGTGTCTTGAAATAAAATTCATAAAAATCTGCACATCGATAGCTTTAGAATATTGTTTTTGAAAAAATGTGGTTTTATATGAAATATATAGTAAAAATGGAAGGTGACGAATACATATGTCCATGGATTGTATATAGGTTAGATTTCTCGGACAGTTATAACGAACTTCCCTTTGAAGCTCCCGACCTTGGGTGTCTGAAAGCTGTAACACTTGATTGATGTGGGTATTGCAAAATAAGGACATTATAATTACTTGCAGAGTAATCTATGTCAACACTAATCTATTTATTTTTTTGTTTGTATTATGGTGTGTAACGCCACTTTCAACAATATTTCAGTTATATCGTAGCGGTCAGTTTTATTGGTGGGGGTAACCGGAGGACCTGGAGATAACCACCGACCTGTCACAAGTCACTGACAAACTGTATCGCATAATGCTATGCTCCTCGCCCTAATCGAGATTCGAACTCACAACAACAATGGTGATAGACACTGATTGCATAGGTAGTTGCAAATTCAATAAACATACGATCACGACCACGACGGCCCCCTAGTTATTCATTTAAAGATGTAGATAACGACATAGCCCATTCAAACATTCTAAGGTATATTACAAACTATTTAAGATATTTTAATTTGGAAACTTATTTAAGACATCATTTTAGATATATTCAATATTTTTATAAATATCTTTATTTTGTTTATAGATATTGTATAATGTTTTCAAAAATAACTCATGAATATTCTTTTTAGAGATATCTGATAAAATTTCATGTTTCATGTTTTGTTAATATCTTTTTGAACCTTTTGTCCAATTAAGGACTTTTTATGACTTTCAATTATGGGCGTACCTGATGGCGGTTATTCATGAAACACCTCTTACGCACTAAAACACTGTGTCTATACCTTTTCTGTTGGTAGACTATTAGTCCTCGAGGGTATCATCCTCTCAGTAGCCAGTGTTTCTATCACTGTGTCTATACCTTTTCTGTTGGTGGACTATTTGTTCTCGAGAGTATCATCCTCTCAGTAGTCAGTGTTTCTATCACTAGGTCGATACCTCTTCTGTTGGTAGACTATTAGTCCTCGAGGGTATCATCCTCTCAGCAGTCAGTGTTTCTATCACTAGGTCGATACCTCTACTGGTAGACTATTAGTCCTCGAGGGTATCATCGGCTCAGTAGCCAGTGTTTCTATCACTAGGTCGATACCTCTTCTGTTGGTAGACTATTAGTCCTCGAGGGTATCATCGGCTCAGTAGCCAGTGTTTCTATCACTAGGTCGATACCTCTTCTGTTGGTAGACTATTAGTCCTCGAGGGTATCATCCGCTCAGTAGTCAGTGTTTCTATCACTAGGTCGATACCTCTTCTGTTGGTAGACTATTAGTCCTCGAGGGTATCATCGGCTCAGTAGTCAGTGTTTCTATCACTAGGTCGATACCTCTTCTGTTGGTAGACTATTAGTCCTCGAGGGTATCATCCGCTCAGTAGTCAGTGTTTCTATCACTAGGTCGATACCTCTTCTGTTGGTAGACTATTAGTCCTCGAGGGTATCATCCGCTCAGTAGTCAGTGTTTCTACCACTAGGTCGATACCTCTACTGGTGGACTATTAGTCCTCGAGGGTATCATCCGCCCAGTAGTCAGTGTTTCTATCACTAGGTCGATTCCGCTTCTGTCGGTAGACTATTAGTCCTCGAGGGTATCATCCTCTCAGTAGTCAGTGTTTCTATCACTAGGTCGATTCCGCTTCTGTTGGTAGACTATTAGTCCTCGAGGGTATCATCCTCTCAGTAGTCAGTGTTTCTACCACTAGGTCGATACCTCTACTGGTGGACTATTAGTCCTCGAGGGTATCATCCGCCCAGTAGTCAGTGTTTCTATCACTAGGTCGATTCCGATTCTGTCGGTGGACTATTAGTCCTCGAGGGTATCATCCTCTCAGTAGTCAGTGTTTCTATCACTAGGTCGATTCCGCTTCTGTCGGTAGACTATTAGTCCTCGAGGGTATCATCCTCTCAGTAGTCAGTGTTTCTATCACTAGGTCGATACCTCTTCTGTCGGTAGACTATTAGTCCTCGAGGGTATCATCCTCTCAGTAGTCAGTGTTTCTATCACTAGGTCGATTCCTCTTCTGTCGGTAGACTATTAGTCCTCGAGGGTATCATCCTCTCAGTAGTCAGTGTTTCTATCACTAGGTCGATACCTCTACTGGTGGACTATTAGTCCATGAGGGTATCATCCGCCCAGTAGTCAGTGTTTCTATCACTAGGTCGATTCCGCTTCTGTCGGTAGACTATTAGTCCTCGAGGGTATCATCCTCTCAGTAGTCAGTGTTTCTATCACTAGGTCGATTCCGCTTCTATCGGTAGACTATTAGTCCTCGAGGGTATCATCCTCTCAGTAGTCAGTGTTTCTATCACTAGGTCGATTCCTTTTTTGTCGGTAGACTATTAGTCCTCGAGGGTATCATCCTCTCAGTAGTCAGTGTTTCTATCACTAGGTCGATTCCTTTTCTGTCGGTAGACTATTAGTCCTCGAGGGTATCATCGGCTCAGTAGTCAGTGTTTCTATCACTAGGTCGATATCTCTTTTGCTGGAGGAATATTAGTCCTCGAGGGTATCATCCGCTCAGTAGTCAGTGTTTCTATCACTAGGTCGATTCCTCTTTAGTTGGTAGACTATTAGTCCTCGAGGGTAGCATCCTCTCAGTAGTCAGTGTTTCTATCACTAGGTCGATTCCTCTTCCGTTGGTAGACTATTAGTCCTCGAGGGTATCATCCGCTCAGTAGTCAGTGTTTCTATCACTAGGTCGATACCTCTTCTGTTGGTAGACTATTAGTCCACGAGGGTATCATCCGCTCAGTAGTCAGTGTTTCTATCATTAGGTCGATACCTCTTCTGTTGGTAGACTATTAGTCCTCGAGGGTATCATCCGCTCAGTAGTCAGTGTTTCTATCACTAGGTCGATACCTCTTCTGTTGGTAGACTATTAGTCCTCGAGGGTATCATCCGCTCAGTAGTCAGTGTTTCTATCACTATGTCGATACCTCTTCTGTTGGTAGACTATTAGTCTTCGAGGGTATCATCCGCCCAGTAGTCAGTGTTTCTATCACTATGTCGATACCTCTTCTGTCGGTAGACTATTAGTCCTCGAGGGTATCATCCGCCCAGTAGTCAGTGTTTCTATCACTAGGTCGATTCCGCTTCTGTCGGTAGACTATTAGTCCTCGAGGGTATCATCCTCTCAGCAGTCAGTGTTTCTATCACTAGGTCGATTCCGCTTCTGTTGGTAGACTATTAGTCCTCGAGGGTATCATCCTCTCAGTAGTCAATGTTTCTATCACTAGGTCGATACCTCTACTGGTGGACTATTAGTCCTCGAGGGTATCATCCGCCCAGTAGTCAGTGTTTCTATCACTAGGTCGATTCGCTTCTGTCGGTAGACTATTAGTCCTCGAGGGTATCATCCTCTCAGTAGTCAGTGTTTCTATCACTAGGTCGATTCCGCTTCTGTCGGTAGACTATTAGTCCTCGAGGGTATCATCCTCTCAGTAGTCAGTGTTTCTATCACTAGGTCGATATCTCTACTGGTGGACTATTAGTCCTCGAGGGTATCATCCTCTCAGTAGTCAGTGTTTCCATCACTAGGTCGATTCCTTTTTTGTCGGTAGACTATTAGTCCTCGAGGGTATCATCCTCTCAGTAGTCAGTGTTTCTATCACTAGGTCGATTCCTTTTCTGTCGGTAGACTATTAGTCCTCGAGGGTATCATCGGCTCAGTAGTCAGTGTTTCTATCACTAGGTCGATATCTCTTCTGCTGGAGGAATATTAGTCCTCGAGGGTATCATCCGCTCAGTAGTCAGTGTTTCTATCACTAGGTCGATACCTCTTCTGTTGGTAGACTATTAGTCCTCGAGGGTATCATCCTCTCAGTAGTCAGTGTTTCTATCACTAGGTCGATTCCTCTTCAGTTGGTAGACTATTAGTCCTCGAGGGTAGCATCCTCTCAGTAGTCAGTGTTTCTATCACTAGGTCGATTCCTCTTCCGTTGGTAGACTATTAGTCCTCGAGGGTATCATCCTCTCAGTAGTCAGTGTTTCTATCACTAGGTCGATACCTCTTCTGTTGGTAGACTATTAGTCCACGAGGGTATCATCCGCTCAGTAGTCAGTGTTTCTATCACTAGGTCGATACCTCTTCTGTTGGTAGACTATTAGTCCTCGAGGGTATCAACCGCTCAGTAGTCAGTGTTTCTATCACTAGGTCGATACCTCTTCTGTTGGTAGACTATTAGTCCTCGAGGGTATCATCCGCCCAGTAGTCAGTGTTTCTATCACTATGTCGATACCTCTTCTGTCGGTAGATTATTAGTCCTCGAGGGTATCATCCGCTCAGTAGTCAGTGTTTCTATCACTAGGTCGATACCTCTTCTGTCGGTAGACTATTAGTCCTCGAGGGTATCATCCTCTCAGTAGTCAGTGTTTCTATCACTAGGTCGATTCCGCTTCTGTCGGTAGACTATTAGTCCTCGAGGGTATCAACCGCTCAGTAGTCAGTGTTTCTATCACTAGGTCGATACCTCTTCTGTTGGTAGACTATTAGTCCTCGAGGGTATCATCCGCCCAGTAGTCAGTGTTTCTATCACTATGTCGATACCTCTTCTGTCGGTAGATTATTAGTCCTCGAGGGTATCATCCTCTCAGCAGTCAGTGTTTCTATCACTAGGTCGATTCCGCTTCTGTTGGTAGACTATTAGTCCTCGAGGGTATCATCCTCTCAGTAGTCAATGTTTCTATCACTAGGTCGATACCTCTACTGGTGGACTATTAGTCCTCGAGGGTATCATCCGCCCAGTAGTCAGTGTTTCTATCACTAGGTCGATTCGCTTCTGTCGGTAGACTATTAGTCCTCGAGGGTATCATCCTCTCAGTAGTCAGTGTTTCTATCACTAGGTCGATTCCGCTTCTGTCGGTAGACTATTAGTCCTCGAGGGTATCATCCTCTCAGTAGTCAGTGTTTCTATCACTAGGTCGATATCTCTACTGGTGGACTATTAGTCCTCGAGGGTATCATCCTCTCAGTAGTCAGTGTTTCCATCACTAGGTCGATTCCTTTTTTGTCGGTAGACTATTAGTCCTCGAGGGTATCATCCTCTCAGTAGTCAGTGTTTCTATCACTAGGTCGATTCCTTTTCTGTCGGTAGACTATTAGTCCTCGAGGGTATCATCGGCTCAGTAGTCAGTGTTTCTATCACTAGGTCGATATCTCTTCTGCTGGAGGAATATTAGTCCTCGAGGGTATCATCCGCTCAGTAGTCAGTGTTTCTATCACTAGGTCGATACCTCTTCTGTTGGTAGACTATTAGTCCTCGAGGGTATCATCCTCTCAGTAGTCAGTGTTTCTATCACTAGGTCGATTCCTCTTCAGTTGGTAGACTATTAGTCCTCGAGGGTAGCATCCTCTCAGTAGTCAGTGTTTCTATCACTAGGTCGATTCCTCTTCCGTTGGTAGACTATTAGTCCTCGAGGGTATCATCCTCTCAGTAGTCAGTGTTTCTATCACTAGGTCGATACCTCTTCTGTTGGTAGACTATTAGTCCACGAGGGTATCATCCGCTCAGTAGTCAGTGTTTCTATCACTAGGTCGATACCTCTTCTGTTGGTAGACTATTAGTCCTCGAGGGTATCAACCGCTCAGTAGTCAGTGTTTCTATCACTAGGTCGATACCTCTTCTGTTGGTAGACTATTAGTCCTCGAGGGTATCATCCGCCCAGTAGTCAGTGTTTCTATCACTATGTCGATACCTCTTCTGTCGGTAGATTATTAGTCCTCGAGGGTATCATCCGCTCAGTAGTCAGTGTTTCTATCACTAGGTCGATACCTCTTCTGTCGGTAGACTATTAGTCCTCGAGGGTATCATCCTCTCAGTAGTCAGTGTTTCTATCACTAGGTCGATTCCGCTTCTGTCGGTAGACTATTAGTCCTCGAGGGTATCATCCTCTCAGTAGTCAGTGTTTCTATCACTAGGTCGATACCTCTACTGGCGGACTATTAGTCCTCGAGGGTATCATCCGCCCAGTAGTCAGTGTTTCCATCACTAGGTCGATTCCTTTTTTGTCGGTAGACTATTAGTCCTCGAGGGTATCATCCTCTCAGTAGTCAGTGTTTCTATCACTAGGTCGATTCCTTTTCTGTCGGTAGACTATTAGTCCTCGAGGGTATCATCGGCTCAGTAGTCAGTGTTTCTATCACTAGGTCGATATCTCTTCTGCTGGAGGAATATTAGTCCTCGAGGGTATCATCCGCTCAGTAGTCAGTGTTTCTATCACTAGGTCGATACCTCTTCTGTTGGTAGACTATTAGTCCTCGAGGGTATCATCCTCTCAGTAGTCAGTGTTTCTATCACTAGGTCGATTCCTCTTCAGTTGGTAGACTATTAGTCCTCGAGGGTAGCATCCTCTCAGTAGTCAGTGTTTCTATCACTAGGTCGATTCCTCTTCCGTTGGTAGACTATTAGTCCTCGAGGGTATCATCCTCTCAGTAGTCAGTGTTTCTATCACTAGGTCGATACCTCTTCTGTTGGTAGACTATTAGTCCACGAGGGTATCATCCGCTCAGTAGTCAGTGTTTCTATCACTAGGTCGATACCTCTTCTGTTGGTAGACTATTAGTCCTCGAGGGTATCAACCGCTCAGTAGTCAGTGTTTCTATCACTAGGTCGATACCTCTTCTGTTGGTAGACTATTAGTCCTCGAGGGTATCATCCGCCCAGTAGTCAGTGTTTCTATCACTATGTCGATACCTCTTCTGTCGGTAGATTATTAGTCCTCGAGGGTATCATCCGCTCAGTAGTCAGTGTTTCTATCACTAGGTCGATACCTCTTCTGTCGGTAGACTATTAGTCCTCGAGGGTATCATCCTCTCAGTAGTCAGTGTTTCTATCACTAGGTCGATTCCGCTTCTGTCGGTAGACTATTAGTCCTCGAGGGTATCATCCTCTCAGTAGTCAGTGTTTCTATCACTAGGTCGATACCTCTACTGGCGGACTATTAGTCCTCGAGGGTATCATCCGCCCAGTAGTCAGTGTTTCTATCACTAGGTCGATTCCGCTTCTGTCGGTAGACTATTAATCCTCGAGGGTATCATCCTCTCAGTAGTCAGTGTTTCTATCACTAGGTCGATTCCGCTTCTGTCGGTAGACTATTAGTCATCGAGGGTATCATCCTCTCAGTAGTCAGTGTTTCTATCACTAGGTCGATTCCGCTTCTGTTGGTAGACTATTAGTCCTCGAGTGTATCATCCTCTCAGTAGTCAGTGTTTCTACCACTAGGTCGATACATCTACTGGTGGACTATTAGTCCTCGAGGGTATCATCCGCCCAGTAGTCAGTGTTTCTATCACTAGGTCGATTCCGCTTCTGTCGGTAGACTATTAGTCCTCGAGGGTATCATCCTCTCAGTAGTCAGTGTTTCTATCACTAGGTCGATTCCGCTTCTGTCGGTAGACTATTAGTCCTCGAGGGTATCATCCTCTCAGTAGTCAGTGTTTCTATCACTAGGTCGATACCTCTTCTGTCGGTAGACTATTAGTCCTCGAGGGTATCATCCTCTCAGTAGTCAGTGTTTCTATCACTAGGTCGATTCCGCTTCTGTCGGTAGACTATTAGTCCTCGAGGGTATCATCCTCTCAGTAGTCAGTGTTTCTATCACTAGGTCGATACCTCTACTGGCGGACTATTAGTCCTCGAGGGTATCATCCGCCCAGTAGTCAGTGTTTCTATCACTAGGTCGATTCCGCTTCTGTCGGTAGACTATTAGTCCTCGAGGGTATCATCCTCTCAGTAGTCAGTGTTTCTATCACTAGGTCGATTCCGCTTCTCTCGGTAGACTATTAGTCCTCGAGGGTATCATCCTCTCAGTAGTCAGTGTTTCTATCACTAGGTCGATACCTCTACTGGTGGACTATTAGTCCTCGAGGGTATCATCCTCTCAGTAGTCAGTGTTTCTATCACTAGGTCGATTCCTTTTCTGTCGGTAGACTATTAGTCCTCGAGGGTATCATCCTCTCAGTAGTCAGTGTTTCTATCACTAGGTCGATTCCTTTTCTGTCGGTAGACTATTAGTCCTCGAGGGTATCATCGGCTCAGTAGTCAGTGTTTCTATCACTAGGTCGATACCTCTTCTGCTGGAGGAATATTAGTCCTCGAGGGTATCATCCGCACAGTAGCCAGTGTTTCTATCACTAGGTCGATTCCTTTTCTGTCGGTAGACTATTAGTCCTCGAGGGTATCATCGGCTCAGTAGTCAGTGTTTCTATCACTAGGTCGATACCTCTACTGGTAGACTATTAGTCCTCGAGGGTATCATCCGCTCAGTAGTCAGTGTTTCTATCACTAGGTCGATACCTCTACTGGTAGACTATTTGTCCTCGAGGGTATCATCCGCTCAGTGTTCAGTGTTTCGACACTGACATGGTATATTAGATATATTTATTACTGTGATCCACAGTTCCTAATTAATGTAAATGTTAATAAAACGAAGGTTCTCCTGACTCTGCCATAGGTGACCTTAGCCGATTTTTGGCCATCCCGTTTAGGCCCTTTGGTTTTATTACTCCTAAAACTTTAATTACTTGGCTGCCCAATCTTTCGATTTTGAGCGTACTTGATGAGGGTTATTCCAGAAACGCGTCGAGTGCACTAGATTGGATATTTAAGTTTTTATTTTTAAGTAAAATACCTCTAAACCTTCATAAGATATATCTAATATGTCTTAAATATGTATCGTATATAGTTGATTTTAAAAGCTCATTAAAGTTGTGTTATATGTATGCTATATGTATCGACTTTAAATAAAAATTTGAATTGAATTGAATTGAATCTCAACTTTAGACAAACAGAAATAAAAAGAGATACTCAAATCTACAAACAAGTCTAAATACAAATCTACAAACAAGTCTAAATACAAATCTACAAACAAGTCTAAATACAAATCTACAAACAAGTCTAAATACAAATCTACAAACAAGTCTAAATACAAATATACAAACAAATCTAAATACAAATCTACAAACAAGTCTAAATACAAATCTACAAACAAGTATAAATACAAATCTACAAACAAATCTAAATACAAATCTACAAACAAGTCTAAATACAAATCTACAAACAAGTCTAAATACAAATCTACAAACAAGTCTAAATACAAATATACAAACATGTCTTAATACAAATCTACAAACAAGTCTAAATACAAATATACAAACAAGTCTAAATACAACGAGCTCTCCTCAGCAAATATTATTATGATAATTGATATATTTCGTATGAATAAGAAACAGCTTGATAAGGTTAATCAGTTATGAGAACGTTATTTTATATTGATAAAAAAAAAAAGTACCAAGATTCAACTTCTGGAATGTAAAAAGGGCATATTGCACATTAACCTAGTAGATAAAGACAACACAGCATTTATTTGATTAAATTGTCTAAAATTATTTTTTGTAAATGTACAATTTAATGGTTAGGATCATATAATAATTACCCTGATATGTCGTTATCAGCCATTAGTTTCTATTCTGTTTGGACTTCTGTCAATTACAATATTATCTCCTATATAAACAAACAAAATAATATGCAACACAATAATATTTAAGATAGCTTTAGAATATGTCTTTTAAATCCAATCGCTATGAGTTATATGAACCAGGAAGTGTGCTACACAAGAATATGTCACCTATGGATCCGTCTGAGCACATACATTATTTAAAACATTGTATATTTATAACTGTGTGTAACATTTGTATACATGTTCTATTGGAATTCCCATTGAATACATTGCAAATATCATTATACACCCCCTCCTCCAAAATCGAGTCAAACAGAAGAAAACCAAAACTTCACTTATCCTTAGTGTCACTTTCAACGATATTCCAGCTATATCATGACCACCAGACCTACAGTCAATGGACATATGTATTCATCACCCTCGATTTTACGCTATATATTTCGTATAAAACCACATTTGTCAAAAAAATTATTGTGAAGTCATTTCTAAATGGAATTTGATAATTTTTGCACCAGAAGAAGCAGAAATATTTAAAGAGTATTTGTTTACTTTAGAATGATTTTCCGTTAGATTGCCTTTATTTTCTTATGATTTAAAGACAATTTAGTTTTTCTGACGTCAAAATGCTATATATTTTGGAAAAAATAAAATCGGAAAAATCAATATTTGTGCTTAATTCACCAGAAAACAAAAAACATGGAGACAAAAATTACTATCAGATAAACAAAATAGAATTCAAAGAATTCTGCGTGTCTTGAAATAAAATTCATAAAAATCTGCACATCGATAGCTTTAGAATATTGTTTTTGAAAAAATGTGGTTTTATATGAAATATATAGTAAAAATGGAAGGTGACGAATACATATGTCCATGGATTGTATATAGGTTAGATTTCTCGGACAGTTATAACGAACTTCCCTTTGAAGCTCCCGACCTTGGATGTCTGAAAGCTGTAACACTTGATTGATGTGGGTATTGCAAAATAAGGAAATTATAATTACTTGCAGAGTAATCTATGTCAACACTAATCTATTTATTTTTTTGTTTGTATTATGGTGTGTAACGCCACTTTCAACAATATTTCAGTTATATCGTAGCGGTCAGTTTTATTGGTGGGGGTAACCGGAGGACCTGGAGATAACCACCGACCTGTCACAAGTCACTGACAAACTGTATCGCATAATGCTATGCTCCTCGCCCTGATCGAGATTCGAACTCACAACAACAATGGTGATAGACACTGATTGCATAGGTAGTTGCAAATTCAATAAACATACGATCACGACCACGACGGCCCCCTAGTTATTCATTTAAAGATGTAGAGAACGACATAGCTCATTCAAACATTCTAAGGTATATTACAAACTATTTAAGATATTTTAATTTGGAAACTTATTTAATACATCATTTTAGATATATTCAATATTTTTATAAATATCTTTATTTTGTTTATAGATATTGTATAATGTTTTCAAAAATAACTCATGAATATTCTTTTTAGAGATATCTGATAAAATTTCATGTTTCATGTTTTGTTAATATCTTTTTGAACCTTTTGTCCAATTAAGGACTTTTTATGACTTTCAATTGTGGGCGTACCTGATGGCGGTTATTCATGAAACACCTCTTACGCACTAAAACACTGTGTCTATACCTTTTCTGTTGGTAGACTATTGGTCCTCGAGGGTATCATCCTCTCAGTAGTCAGTGTTTCTATCACTGTGTCTATACCTTTTCTGTTGGTGGACTATTTGTCCTCGAGGGTATCATCCTCTCAGTAGTCAGTGTTTCTATCACTGTGTCTATACCTTTTCTGCTGGTGGACTATTAGTCCTCGAGGGTATCATCCTCTCAGTAGTCAGTGTTTATATCACTGTGTCTATACCTTTTCTGTTGGTGGACTATTTGTCCTCGAGGGTATCATCCTCTCAGTAGTCAGTGTTTCTATCACTGTGTCTATACCTTTTCTGTTGGTAGACTATTAGTCCTCGAGGGTATCATCCTCTCAGTAGTCAGTGTTTCGACACTGACATGGTTTATTAGGTATATTTATTACTAAGATTTACAGTTCCTAATTAATGTAAATGTTAATAAAACTAAGGTTCTCCTGCCTCTGCCATAGGTGACCTTAGCCGATTTTTGGCTATCCCGTATAGGCCTTTTGGTTTTATTGCTCCCAAAACTTTAATTATTTGGCTGCCCAATCTTTAAATTTTGAACGTACTGGATGGGGGTTATTCCAGAAACGCGTCATGCGCACTAAATTTGATATTTATGTTTTTAGTGGTAAGTAAAATTGAATTGAATTGAATCTCAAGTTATATAAACAGAAATAAAAAGAGTTACTTAAATCTACAAACAAGTCTAAATACAACGAGTTCTCCTCAGCAAATATTATTATGATGATTGATATGTTTCGTATGAATAAGAAACAACTAATTAAGGTTAAACAGTTATGAGTACATTATTTAATATTGATAAAAAAAAGTATCAAGATTCAACTTCTGGAATGAAAAAAGGGCATAGTGCACATTAACCTAGTAGATAAAGACAACACAGCATTTATTTGATTAAATTGTCTAAAATTAATTTTTATAAATGTACAATTTAACTGTCAGGATCACATAATAATTACCCTGAAATATCCTTATGAGCTATTAGTTATCCTTGTTATCTCTGATATAAACAAATAAAATAATATGTATTAAAATAATATTAAGGATAACCTTAGAATATTAATGACGTCATGCAGAATTTTAAACTAAATCGCTATTGTTTTATATGTGTGGTTTTCATTCAGTAGTATACAATGAATATAATTATGTCACCAATGGATCCGTCTGAACAAATACATTATTTAAATAATTATATATTTATAACTGTAGATAGCGTTTACATACATGTTTTATGGGAATTCCCATTGAATACATTGCTAATATCATTATGCACACCAAAATCACTTATCCTTAGCGTCACTTTCAATGTTACAACATCTATATCGATACCAGCAGACCTACTTAGGCTAGAAATCTCGGACTGTTATAACAAACTCCTCATTTAAACTTCCGATCTAAGGTGTCTGAAAGCTGTAACACTTGATATGGGTATTGCAAAATAAAAACAAAAATTATGATCAAGCAAAGCAATAAATGTCACACCTTTGGCATGCAATTTGTGGGATTTGATATAAAAGAAGATGTAATTTATACTGACTTCACTTCTTGTCTGTGTGTCTGTCTGGACGTTTGTCTATGCTACCAGGGGTTACGTTTCCTGTGTTATGTTTCCAGTGATATGTTTCCTGTTATATGCTTCCTGTTTGATTAATAATATGTGATTAACGTATCTGAATATTGCCGGACGACTGTGGAGATGTGGAACTATTGAGCTACAGTGTTGGACGTTTAGTGAACAATCGTGATTGGTGGCGTGTCTCCGATGTATTGACTGTGAGGGAAATAAGCAGGTTATAGCAGGTGATAGGATTAAGGGTCCTAACCTACCTCCTTTTGAGGAGAAGTCAGATGACATAGATTCTTATCTAAGGAGATTCGAACGTCATGTTAAAGCTCATAATTGGCATAAGACTATTTGGCCTACTCACCTGAGTGCACATTTAAAAGGAAATGCAATGGATGTGTATGCGTTGCTACCATCTGAGCACACATTAGATTATGATGTGCTTTAGGGTTGCTTGTTGAGGAGATTTGATAAAACGGAAGATGGTTTTAAGCAAAGGTTTAGGGCGTGTAGACCAGAATCTGGTGAAACGTTTCAACAATTTGCTGTTAGGTTGGGTTGGCCTTTTAATAGATGGATTGAAATGTCAGGTATTGCTTTCGATTATGAGAATTTACGAGATTTGATGATAAGGGATTAATTCTTGCATGTGTGCAATAAAGATGTGCTGTTGTTTGTGAAAGAGCGGGTTCCCAAAGATGTCGGTGAAATGTTAGCGAACCGATTTAAAGAGGACCGTAGAGCGAACGTAGTATCATTAACTAATCCAAATTTGAGGGAATATCCCAAGAATGATAGAAAGGGTGAAGATAAAGGATTTAAGGCTAAGGGGGACAACTACGATAACAGGAAATGTTACAAATGTGGGATCCAAGGTCATATAGGTATAAATTGTCCTTCACAAGGCACACCAGGGAGTATGAATAGGGGTAATAGGTATGGTCAAGGTCAGTATGGTAAGGGGAATAACTCGTGTGCAGCAATAACTAGTACACGTGATAGTGTAATCGATTCTGCTGTAAGCCATATGGAACCTATAGCGAGTATAGTGATGCCTGTTAAGCGTGGTCACTTAGAGGGTAAAGCTGTGTCAGTTTTACGAGATACTGGTTGTGGTGGAGTAGTGGTGAGAGAGGGTTTAGTTGATAAAGAAAGTTTTGTGGATGGACAGCAGGAGTGTATGATGGCTGATGGTTCCGTTATAAAAATAGCGTTAGCAAAGGTATATATTGATTCACCTTACTTTGTGGGAGAAGTGATAGCATGGTGTATGCAAAATCCGTTGTATGATGTTATCATTGGTAATGTGGAGGGAGCTAGAGATCCTAATGATCCAGAGTTGAATCATGAAGTGGGAGTATTGACTAGATTACAAGCTAAGAAAATGGCACAGCCATATAGTAAGTTGAAGGTGTCCGATAGCATCAGTCATGTAAGTGTTGATGATATTAAGGCAGCACAACAGAGTGATGAAAGTTTGCTTAAGATTGGTGAGCAAGTGAAATCGGAAGCCGCATTGATTAAGCGAAATATAGAACAAGCATCAAGGAAGCTAGCAAAAATGTACAATAGAAGGTCTAGGTTCAGAAAAATAAACAATCATGGTCATTCGACAACTGAATACATTTATTATCATACTAGCAAAGGGACCTACAATGTTTATTACTGGTCCACTAGTACAGGCGTTACTCAACCTATATGGACTTCGAGGTACATTCTTGGTATTATCAGCTATTTCAGCCAATCATTTAGTCCTTAGTGCATTGATGCGTCCTTCAGACCTTGAATATAGCCATAAGAAAGATATAAAGATGAAATAACAACTGCCAACTGTGTGGTCAAAGAGGGATAATAATATAGGATGCACACTTAAAGGCATACAGGCTGTCAGAATTGAATTTTTTTGTTTATATTAAAAGTTGCCAATATTCGATGTTTTATACTAATAAAATGTTCTGAACAAAAAAATCCCGGTTTAAAAAATATGCTATAATGTCGTAATTAGTGAAACAAATTCGAATGTCTGTTGATGGAATCGCCATTAACACGACCTAATAATAAATCGACTGCAGTTCCGAAGTTTGCCGAACACTGATAACTGCTATTAAAAACGAGGAGGCATGTTACATGCAAATTCGTTAGAATTAATATAATTTAAGATATATATCTATGAAATTGGACACCGGGGTAATCAGTTAATATTATATAGTGATATTTAAGAAGAATGACACTTAAAATCGGAAATACACGATGAAATCAATAAAAACAAACCCAAGCTGTGCATAAGGGCCCGATAAAGGGAAAATTGTAAACAAATTGTATTGCATATTATTGACAAGACTTGAGTTGTGTTCATTATATTTCTTAGAAAAAAACCAGACATGAAGTTCATTATTTTAGTCTCCTATTTAAAAGAGATATCACCTAGCGTTTTCTCCCGAAAAAAGAATATATAAGAAACTACGATGCAATTATATTGTCAAAATACGATTTGGCCGAAAAAAGATACTAAATTATGCTTACGTGTTGAAAAATGGATTAGGTCGGTATAACATCGTTTTTTAATTTTTATGCAAAGCTTGCTGAATCCTCCTTTTTGTGTCGTTTTCGTGTAGAATCCGTTTATGTTTTTGCTCTTTCACGATTCGATTTGTACACATCTGACATTTTCTTCAAAAAAAATCAAACAGAGACGTATTTCCGTCGTTCTGGGCTATTTACGTATGATATTAGGAAAAAATTCAACTGCAATTAGTATAAAACATCGAATATTGGCAACTTTTAGTATAAACAAAAAATTCAATTCGGACAGCCTGTATGCCTCTATGACTTTAAGAAGCTGCTGCATTTTCATATATTGCTCAATAAACCATTTATGTTTTGCAATCTTCGATATTTTATGTGGAATATTCCGTATGCTTTCTTACTGTTGCATATAACAAATTAAGATGTTGTACACGGATCCACCAAGGAAGACGCGGCTATATTAATAGCTTACGTTGGTATTGGTTCCACATTTGGCAGGATTGCAACAGGACTATCGAATGGGCACAATGATTTAGATCCCGTGTTATTGAACTTTGGCTTCAATGGCCTAGTAGGTTTCCTGACTATATTTTTTCCCTTTTATTCAAATACCAAACAGGGACAAATTGCTTATTCATGTATATTTGGAATATACTCTGGAGTTTTAGCAACCATGATTAATCCTCTATGCATGGAACTGATTGGTGTTGGTAAAATATCGAGTGACATTGGAACAATGTATTTCATTGGTGGAATTGGATATATCATGGTACCGCCATTATCAGGTTTGTGTCTGTATCCATAGGAACACTAATTCACAGCCACAGAACAGGTTCTCAGCTGAAATGGCTAATTAAAATAATGGAAATGAGAATGAAATATTTAAGGAAGCTTTACGAGAACGCTTTCTATCAATTGTACAATGTACAATGTAGTTCTGACAATTTCAGGTAGCTCTATAATGTACTTTATATATAGTATATGGTTGTACTGGAAGACAAAATACTAGGTATGATTAATTCATGTATTTGCTTTTACGCTTTACAATGTTATCTGATTCAACTCATGTGATGCTGCTCATATTGGTTGGCTCAACAGAGATTACACAACTTTTTGTTTGCAGAGAAAAGTAAAAAAATAAAATACCAAAGCCCCTGAATAAAAAAAACAGACAAACATTACAATTGACAAAAGATAAAAGGAGAAACAATGATCCTCAAACATCATACAGAAAACTAACGACTGAGAAATATGAACCACACAAAAAGCCGGGAATGAACTCAGGTGCTCCGGAAGGGTAGGTAGTTACTGCTCGACTAATGGCACCTGTCAAAAGTTTGTATTTAGTAATAGTAATCTACGATTAAACTTTAGACCTCTCCAAGTCTTCTTTTGTTCTGATGAGGTGTGGAACATCAAACAATCTGGCGTTGTTTTGGCTAGAATGGTAATACCGCAACACTCCAGTCTCGATGTTCCGTAAGATAAAACAAAAAGACAGGTCGATCTTGAAGGCTGTGATCTGCTGTCTGTACAGGTACCGTACCATCTCTGTAAAGGTGGACGCTGTCATCTCATGGAGTGTAAAGTTGTATCGCTCCTGGATAGGGTTGCCGGTCGCCCTTCTGTACGGATTGACTGCCAATGTTGTCTATGCAATTCTCTGGTGTCTGGGCCCTCTGGCAACACGTCTGGTCCAACAGGATTTCCCATGGGAGTTCTGGGTGGTAACACGGTACTTCTCTGCTTTGAGCTGGGTCCTGATTCAGGTGCTGCTGGTCTCTTCATCGGTAGTCTCTGCTTGGCCTCTGGTTTCTCGTGCTGGGCACGATGGCGTGCTAGGTTGTCCATTCTGTTGAAATACTGACCGCATACTCCACAGGTCAAGCTGTAGCTGTGTGCCGCTTCATGTCTGTTTCTGTTGTCAGTTCGGCTGAACACCTTGTCGCATGCCCCACAGGAATAGGTCTACCCAGTACACATAAACGTCATGACAAGACATCTATATACAAAAACATAATAAATGGCGTACAAAGGAACGCCATGATATACACTCTTATCAAAACCATTATGAACTAAGAACACACAATCACATTGACATATATACATTCATATAAAAGAACATAATGACTCAGGCACACAGGAACGTAATGACATAGCTCATCTTATACAATAACATAATGACTCAAGTAAACAGGAACGTCATCATAATGACTCAAGTAAACAGGAACGTCATCATAATGACTCAAGTAAACAGGAACGTCATCATAATGACTCAAGTAAACAGGAACGTCATGATGTATCTCATCTTATACAATAACATAATGACTCAAGAAAACAGGAGCGTCATGGCATATCTCATCTTATAAAATAACATAATGACTCAAGTAAACAGGAACGTCATGACATATCTCATCTTATACAATAACATAATGACTCAGGTAAACAGGAACGTCATGACATATCTCATCTTATAAAATAACATAATGACTCAAGTAAACAGGAACGTCATGACATATCTCATCTTATAAAATAACATAATGACTCAAGTAAACAGGAACCTCATGACATATCTCATCTTATAAAATAACATAATGACCCAGGTAAACAGGAACGTCATGACATATCTCATCTTATACAATAACATAATGACTCAGGTAAACAGGAACGTCATGACATATCTCATCTTATACAATAACATAATGACTCAGGTAAACAGGAACCTCATGACATATCTCATCTTATAAAATAACATAATGACTCAAGTAAACAGGAACGTCATGACATATCTCATCTTATACAATAACATAATGACTCAAGTAAACAGGAACGTCATGACATATCTCATCTTATGCAATAACACAATGACTCAAGTACACAGGAACGTAATGACATATCACATCTTATACAATAACATAATGACTCAAGTAAACAGAAACCTCATGACATATCTCATCTTATACAATAACACAATGACTCAAGTACACAGGGACGTCATGACATATCTCATCTTATACAATAACATAATGACTCAAGAAAACAGGAGCGTCATGGCATATCTCATCTTATAAAATAACATAATGACTCAAGTAAACAGGAACGTCATGACATATCTCATCTTATAAAATAACATAATGACTCAAGCAAACAGGAACCTCATGACATATCTCATCTTATAAAATAACATAATGACTCCAGTAAACAGGAACGTAATGACATATCTCATCTTATAAAATAACATAATGACTCAAGTACACAGGAACGTCATGACATATCTCATCTTATACAATAACATAATGACTCAGGTAAACAGGAACGTCATGACATATCTCATCTTATAAAATAACATAATGACTCAAGTAAACAGGAACGTCATGACATATCTCATCTTATAAAATAACATAATGACTCAAGTAAACAGGAACCTCATGACATATCTCATCTTATAAAATAACATAATGACCCAGGTAAACAGGAACGTCATGACATATCTCATCTTATACAATAACATAATGACTCAGGTAAACAGGAACGTCATGACATATCTCATCTTATACAATAACATAATGACTCAAGTAAACAGGAACCTCATGGCATATCTCATCTTATAAAATAACATAATGACTCAAGTAAACAGGAACGTCATGACATATCTCATCTTATACAATAACATAATGACTCAAGTAAACAGGAACGTCATGACATATCTCATCTTATGCAATAACACAATGACTCAAGTACACAGGAACGTCATGACATATCTCATCTTATACAATAACATAATGACTCAAGTAAACAGGAACGTAATGACATATCTCATCTTATACAATAACATAATGACTCAAGTACACAGGGACGTAATGACATATATCATCTTATAAAATAACATAATGGCTCAAGTACACAGGAACGTAAATACATATCTCATCTTATAAAATAACATAATGACTCAAGTAAACAGGAACGTCATGACATATCTCATCTTATACAATAGCATAAAGACTCAAGTAAACAGGAACGTCATGACATATCTCATCTTATGCAATAACACAATGACTCAAGTACACAGGAACGTAATGACATATCTCATCTTATACAATAACATAATGACTCAAGTAAACAGAAACCTCATGACATATCTCATCTTATACAATAACACAATGACTCAAGTACACAGGAACGTCATGACATATCTCATCTTATACAATAACATAATGACTCAAGTAAACAGGAACGTCATGACATATCTCATCTTATACAATAACATAATGACTCAAGTAAACAGGAACGTAATGACATATCTCATCTTATACAATAACATAATGACTCAAGTAAACAGGAACGTAATGACATATCTCATCTTATAAAATAACATAATGGCTCAAGTACACAGGAACGTAATGACATATCTCATCTTATACAATAACATAATGACTCAAGTACACAGGAACGTAATGACATATCTCATCTTATACAATAACATAATGACTCAAGTAAACAGGAACGTCATGACATATCTCATCTTATAAAATAACATAATGACTCAAGAAAACAGGAACCTCATGCCATATGTCATCTTATAAAATAACATAATGACTCCAGTACACAGGAACCTCATGACATATCGCATCTTATAAAATAACATAATGACTCAAGCAAACAGGAACCTCATGACAAATATCATCTTATGCAATAACATAATGGCTCCAGTACACAGGAACGTAATGATATATCTCATCTTATAATAGAACATAATGAAACAAGTACGTTTTATGATATACATTTATATAAAGGAGCAAAGTGAATCACGTACACAACAACGTCATGGCATATACATGACAAACGAGACGATTCTTCATTCACTATCGTCAATTTTCCATTCTTTGGATGGCGTTTGGCGCTTACATTTGTCAATGAGTTCAATGACCGGAATTTCATTAACCAGAATATTTTGCACCTTCATAAATTATTGAAAACTTTCACAACATTTTATTTTCACTATTAACATCATGTATATAAATACAATTCTACATTCAAATTCTGATCAAAAAGGGTATTTCCCATCAATGTTTTCATTGCACATCTTTAACAAATCTAAAAAAAAATAATCTGATATATCTAAACTTGTATGATACTTATAAATTAAAGAGAATCTACTTTTTGTAACTACTACAGTAATATTTGTAAGTGTATAAATATATTGAAGAGTGAGATATAAAGTAATACAATAAAGAGATTGCTATACCAACACCTACTAAATAACATACTTACAGATAGTACTGTGTGAGTGATACTGAAGTGGGTCGACGCCGGACCTTATATGAAAAACAAATCATTACATTGTCATTTTATGTGGACTTTTTCTCCTTGCAGCGTTAATAACGCTTATCGGTAGTAATTGGAGAGCTTCAATGGAAGACTCAGACAATTCGAGATGTTCATCAAAATATTTGAATGGAATTGTATCTCAATGCAGTTTAAACGTGTCAACAGAACGTGGTCAAAATGTCCTGTTACATGATAGAAACATAACAATAGAAGTTACACTTGATCAACAATCAATAAGTTTCTTTTCTTTAAAGTTACCAGACATAACACAGACGTGTATTCTGATGACGGATGCGTCAGACAGAGGTATTGGAGCAGTTTTGATGCAGGAACAAGATACCTGTAAGATACCTATTGCTTATGCTAGTAGGAAGATCAAAGGTAGTGAACTGGCATATTCTACTATTGAGAGGGAATGGTTAGCCATAGTCTGGGCTATGCAGAAGTATCAGAGGTATTTATACGGAAAAGAATTTGTCCTTGAGACGACCATCCACCGTTGACATATTTGAACAAAGAAAAGGTAGCAAACGCTAGACTTATGAGATGAGCATTGCTTTTACAGCCATACAGATTTCGGATTGTAGCAGTGAAGGGTAAGAATAATGTAGCGGCAGATTATCTGAGTAGACTTTAGGTTCAGTAGTAGTGTGTATATAGGTCTATAAACTTTCAGTTGTATATAGTATACGTTGATATAGTTAGGTATTGTTATGATTTTAATCATTTGTATAAGTTATTGTAATAATATTATCAGTAAAGATTGGAGAAGGTGTAGTATGTCATTGTTGGAGTTCTGAGTGTATTTGGAAGTGGATATAGCCAGGATGTTGTGGGCAGGTCAGGTTCCGCCAACCTGAAGGTTAGTATGGTAGTAAGTCGCGTCCACCTGTTACAGATTCTTGCGCACCTATCAGGTGGAGTATTGACAGTGGTATTTCCTAGATCAGTTCAGTTTGCAGTGTGGGCCTATGATTGCAGCTGGCAACTGTCGCGGTTATATCGCAATGTAAAGTAAGTTTTTAGTCTTTATTGTTAGATTTAATATGCTTAGTACTTTTCGGATAGTATTAGTTATTTGTAGTATATACTTGTATATACGGATATTTACCGTACTTCGTACTTTCCTCAGAGGGGAGGAAATGTCACTGAGTGACTTTGTTTATTCATATTGATATTATTTATTCACTTATTTCAAACTCATTGTTTAGTTTGTCAGTAGCCTTAAAGGTACTAGTGCAAATCTCAGTGTATATATAAACTACGCTAATTAAGTGTGTCCACTACATATGACATTTACCTGTGAAACCGGTCAAACGAGTTCACACAGGTAATACCTGCTGTAGCCATTCGGAAACGACACATTGACGAGATAGTTGAGGTCGTTATTGTACATATTATTGTACATAGTTGCAATGCAGTGGGATGGTTCACTGGATATCTGAGGTAGGATGTAATCAATTAATTTATTTTATATGCTTTAGAATATACTAAACTGTTCAGTTTCCTCTTGCAACGTACATTTATTTCATAGGAAATTTCTTTGTACTTTTGCATTGATATTGATATTGTGCATATATATACACGATCAAATTTAGTTGATAAAACCATTGTTATTTTACATTTTATAATTAATATATGTATCCGCCGATATTTGGTATGTGTTAAATATGGTTTACATGCCTATTTTCGGTTCATTCACGTGAACTTTACAATTTGCTATTTTTATGAGTAAACTTCAATATATTGAGTCTTTACCAGTGTATTAAGCTATGCTGCTTTATATTTTGTGTAGTAATTGCATAAGGACGTTATGCAATATGACGATATTGTTATTTTTTCCATAATAGCGTAGTGTAAAGTGTGTAGTCATGCTTCGTATGATGTAAATGCATGATATATTCGTAAAACAAGTATATATTTTCACATATTACACTTTACGTTTTTATTTTCCCTATTTGTCTTTGTTATCGCAGCCGGTCACTATTTTCGTATATGGACCGGTAGTATATGGACCGGCCAGGTACCTGCATTATTTTAGATAAAAAGTATAATATAGCAAATAGTTCATGTCACTTCAGGTCATATGGCAGGCTTCGGTCCATATAATATTTATTTGGTGACGGACCGGTCCATATACTGCCATATGACCCTCAGTGCCATGAACTCTTCTTCTTCCCGGATACGAGTCGGACTCTGTAGTTACTGAGTGTGTGTGACTTGGTCGCATAAACAATCAGACAGGGTGCCCCTCCAAAACAGGTAAAAGTCCAAAGAGATGGATGGTATATACAAATAAAAATCATATACAAAATATACATAGTACGGCTGCCCTGTCGTTTATCTGTGTTGTGATGAAAGCCAGGGGATGGAATTCAACCTGACCTTAAAGTCCTCTAGGGAATCAGCATCTACAACTGAAGATGGTACACGGTTCCATTCCCTGATGGATCTCGGGAAGAAGGAATGTTGGTATGTGTCCTTCTTGGCTCTGATCTGTCCGAGTCTATGGTTACCTCTTATTCTGGAGTCCCCCCTGCTGTGTAATAGTTGGCTGGTTCAATGGCAATCAGCTGATGGTGGATCCTGTAGCACATTACAAGGGATTGCTTCCATCGTTTTTGCTGGAGGGATTCCCATTGAAGATTGTTTAGGGAACGACCATTTAACTTGAAGGGGGGGGGGGGGGGGGGGGGGGGGTTTCTAAAAACATATTCTGATTTCCAATGTTGCTGAAAAAAATATTCTGATTTTGGTGGAGGAAAAAAAAAATAATCTGATTTAGAGTTTTTGTTATATAACCTAATGTTTAATACTGGAAAAAAAATTCGCGCTTTGCCGGACCAAAAAATTAATATTCTAACTCTTGTGTTGTCCGAAAAAAAATTCCTGAACGAAACATAAAATCATAATCCCCCCCCCCCCTTTCAAGTTAAATGGTCGGTCCCTTAGCAGGTTTGTTACACAGCCTGGGGAGTTGTCCTGGTAACAGTTATAGGCATAGCGAGCTGCACGCCTTTGTACTTGCTCTATGTCTCTTGTGGTGGTTTTGGCAGTGCATCTTCCTAGATTTCTCCTGAGGAAGCCAAGGGTCTCAGAGGCTTTCCCTATTGATGTGTGTCGTCCAGATCAGATCTTTGTTGATGGTGACTCCAAGGTATTTCCCACTATCAACTACATCAAGAGTGTGTCCGTGCAATGTGTATGACGTCTGGTGGAACTGACCTTTGCCAGGAACTCTGATTACAATGCATTTTTCAGGATGGAAACACATTTGCCATTTTCTCTTCCATTCTTCTAGTGATGATATGTCGTTTTGTAGGTCTACTGGATCTTGGATCTTTCTGATGCGGCGGAATAGTAAACAATCATCTGCAAAAAGTCTGAAACTTGAGGATGTTGCTTCAGGTAAGTCATTTATGTATGCCAGGAACAATAGCGGACCCATCACGGTACCTTGAGGAACTCCGGAGACAACGTCAAGTGGATCTGACTTGTGGTTCTCAAGTATTACGGACTGAGTTCTGTTGGTCAGGAATTGTTTGATCCATTCAAGGGTATTCTGTCGTACTTCGTAGAATTCCATTTTATGCAATAGCCTGTCATGGGGAACCTTGTCGAAAGCTTTGGCGAAATCTAGCAATATGATGTCTGCCTGGTCACCCTCTTCCATGTTTCGTGCGATGTCATCAATGGTAATAAGTAACTGAGATTCGCAAGATCGTTTGACTCTGAATCCATGCTGCTCATCACAAAGGACCTGGTGGCGATCGAAGTGGTCCATGATGGAACTATGGACAATGTGCCCCAATAGTTTGCAGGCGATTGAAGTCAATGACACTGGTCGGTAATTGGATGTCATATGCTTCTCTCATTTCTTGAAGACTGGGACAATGTTGGATTTCTTCCAGTCGTCTGGTACCAATTCGCGGTCTAATGAGATCTGGTACAGTTTAGTTAGATAAGGTGCCAAGTGGTCAGTCATGTTCTTAAGTATGTATGCTGGGATTTCATCAGGACCGGTAGCTTTGAATGGTCTCAGTCCTCTTAGTAATTTTACTACACCTTGGTTGTTGACTTGAATCTTCATCATGGGTAAGGACTTGGGCCTTTGTCTGGCATGTTTGTATAATCTTCCTTAGTATAAACTGAATGGATCTGCTTATTTAGGACGTCTGCCTTAGATACTGTGTCACTGTGTAGGTAACCATCTTTGTTCTTGGGAGATGTTATTCCCGAAGATTCCTTTTGCGGCTTTTGATATAGGACCAAAACCGCGTTGGGTTCTTATGTAGATCTTCACTTACTATGTCCTGTATGAATTTGGTGTCTACTTGTGTGGATTCTCTTTGTAGGTTTGCCTTGAGTTTCTTATATTTCTTCCAGTCTTTTGTAGCTTTTGAACGTTTGGTCTTTGTGTAAGCCCTCTGCTTCTGTTTGCACAGGCGACGAAGACGTGTGTTCATCCAAGGGTGACTATGGCGAGCAAGAGTTCTTTTTGTTGGTACATGTTTGTTAATGGACTCAGTTATAAGTTGTTTAACTGATGACCACATGGAGTTAATATCTTTGAATTATGTTGTGTTGAATTTGCTGAATTCTGTATCTAATTGTTTTCCCATGTTCTCTAAATCCGCTTTTTTTCAAAGGAATATCTTTCTTCTGGTTGGTCTCGGTTTGTATGCATTTGTTGATATGTCGACCATCAAGATGTCATGGTCGCTGTTTCCAATTGGTGGTAGAGTTTTACATCTTTTAACATGTCCAGGATGGATAGTGAATAGGAGGTCTAATATGTTGTTTTCTCGAGTTGGATGGTCATTTACTTGTTGTATTGAAAGGTCTGCTGACATATGAAGGAAAGCTTTACTGATGGTTTTAGGGACTTGGTTTCCAGTTACATCATTCAATTTCCAGTTTATATCCGGCAAGTTGAAGTCGCCTCCAAGTAGGAAAATGTTGTTTTTGTTTTTGCTCTTGAGGTTCTGTATTTCAGTGATGGTGCTCTCGACGTATTTAATGTCTTGTTTATTAGGTCTATAGTAGCTGGTGATCATGAGTTGCTTATTTCCTAGTTTAATGCTACCAGTTATCATCTCTGCCTCTTTACTGACATTCACATTCAGATTTCGATGCAATTAGTACCCCATGTGCGTAGCCTTCTCTGTCTCGTCTAATAACATCAAATCCAAGCTCAGCTGGAAAGAATTCTCCATTTCCAATGTCTTTTGTTAACCAGGTTTCAGTACCAATGATGACATCTGGCTGAACTGTTTCCAGTAAAACTGGCAGCTCAGTTCGTTTAATTTTAATGCTCTGGAAGTTGATTATTAAGGTTCTTAAGGTCTTTTTGTTTTTCTGTTTACTGTGGTGTTCTTTGGTTGTTCGTTTTGGTGATGATGTGGCTAAAGGGTCTCCAATGCAAGAGTCGCTGTCGTCAGGATCGAGAGTTGACGCTTTGCTCAGAGCATATGAGCATGATGACGCTTTACTCAGAGCATCTGAGTTAGATATTAATGAATAAGTGTTGCTCTCTGCAGAGTCGATCAGATCGTATAAGACTGTTGAGTGGTTTGGGGTATAGCAAATCATACAACACCAGGAAACAGATGAGTTTGCAAGTCTCGAGTATTCTTGTGTGTTGATCCCTGTGCATGATGCATGATACCATGTGTCGCATTCATCACAGGCCAGTGCCTTTTCACCCCATTAACATGCCTTGGAACAAGTACCGCATGGATACTTAGGTGGTCTTGGACCTGGATTGGTTTCAATTCCAGCAATTATAAGTAGTGCTATTCTATACAGTCTACTGTTGTGTAGGTGCATGAGTTTTGTATCTTACCACCAGAGTTGTCAAAATAATCTGTAGAATCAGTACAGTTTTACTGATACACATGATGGATGTTTACATTTTGAAAACCGGAAGTATATCAGTATATCAGTATTATCTCTCTTTGCACACAAGTTTTCAAAATTCTATAAAATATTCAAAGGACTCATCAAGTCGTGGATCTTTCTGTAATGTTTGGTGTGAGATCCATATACCATCTGAACGTATGTACAATCAGAAATAATTATCTAGAGCCAAATAATATGAGATAAATTGCAATAAATTTCTGTTTTCAAGGAGAAGCGTCCTCTCTCTTTGGCATGTGCAGTACTGTATTTGCTATATAAGTGTTTCATTTACGTATTTAGACGTACATTCTGTATTTTCATAGGTCCCAAAATACCTGTGTAGTGTAGTTAACTTGTGTAACCCGAATGGGTCAGTAATGCAGTAATGTAATCTGCGTGGTGCAGAAATATAAACTGTATGGTTCAGTACCAGTAACCGGTAGCGCCTTATAACAGTCAATATCAACCTTGAATATCGTCAGTGGATGTTATGTATGATACTATCAACACACTGGACCAGTATTGGAAACTACGATTGTAACAGTTTACTGGAAGTATCATCCATTTATTTTGGACAGTAATAACACTGGTTATACATTTTTATATGTGAGTAAATAATAGACTCCTCTAAGCACATCATTCGTCCGTCTGTGACAAGTCAAGACAGAAAACTGTCCTAACTTTTTTATTCCAGAAAACAATATGTTCGAAAATAGAATTTACGGTCAGAGGAAGCACACATTGCAACATATTCTTGAATCATTATTTACCGAAAAGTTTCATGGCTTGTATAGATGCTAGTCACTTGACCTCCCCTACTTGATATTTCAAGTTCTGATAAATGAAAAGCAATCAGTTGTAGTATCCGTGGACGAAAGTATATATGTAACAGATGAAGATATTGAAACACATATATGGCTTGAAATCAACACCCGTTGTGATTTTTTCCTGGATAACTAGAGTTTAATAGCAGATTTAAACGCATTACTCAGAAAACTAGAGTTGATTCTGTCCAAGGATTCCCTTACTGATTTGGAGAAAATAGTAGTACAAACGTGGATCAGTGAAGTTATCGTCTATATTACTATGCACAACTTCAAGGATATAACCACACCAAATATATATCCCGATATAGTGTTGGAGAAATATAACTCGTGCTGTAATATCTTTCGTACCCATGACCACAAAGGAAGTGTTGCTTCATTATATCTGGCTACGTTGATGTATATAGCTGTCTGGATGTTATCATAGAGTGCAATACATGGCTTAAAGAAGGATTTGCACACGTTGTGTATATATCAGTAAATCTCCAACTTACAGAACTCCGACTAGAATTGGAATCAACACTTTCCAGGAACATAGTAGGTATTGAGGAAACTTTTCTTAACATTGATCCAAGCTAATAAGTATCAATGTTATCAGTTGTATGTCATTGTCATTTAGGTGATGTTGTAGGAGCATAAATTGAATTTCAACTTCTACATGAAATTAGTTCAGACAAACCGTATATAAAATGTTTATTTCTTCAAGAGATGTATTGGCAACTCTTGGGAATATGTGCTGAAATCATCGGGAAATATGACGAAGCATACCAGTCTTTCTGTCTTATAAGACAGTGTTTGCGTCTTCTTATAAGATAGCGTTTGTGGCTTCTTATAAGAAAGTATTTGTGTCTTCTTATAAGACACTGTGTATGTCTTCTTATTAAAAGAGTATTTATGTCTTCTTATAAAACAGCGTTTGTGTCTTCTTATAGCAAAGTCTTTGTGTCTTCTTATAGCACAATCTTTGTGTCTTCTTATAAGACAGTATTTGTGTCTTCTTATTAGACAGTCTTTGTGTCTTCTTATAAGACAGTATTTGTGTCTTCTTATAAGACAGTCTTTGTGTCTTCTTATAAGACAGTCTTTGTGTCTTCTTATAACACAGCCTTTGTGTCTTCTTATAGGACAGTCTTTGTGACTTCTTATAAGATAGTTTGTTTGTCTTCTTATAAGACAGTCGTTGTGTCTTCTTATAAGACCGTTTTTGTGTCTTCTTATAAGACATTATTTGTGTCTTCTTATAAGACAGTGTTTGTGTCTTCTTATAAGACCGTTTTTGTGTCTTCTTATAAGACAGTGTTTGTGTCTTCTTATAAGACAGTATTTGTGTCTTTTTATAAGACAGTCTATGTGTCTTCTTATAATATAATCTTTGTTTCTTCTTATAAGATAGTCTTTGTGTCTTCTTTTCAGACATTCTTTGTGTCTTTTTATAAGACAGTTTGTGTGTCTTCTTATAAGACAGTCTTTGTGTCTTCTTATAAGACAGTCTTTGTATCTTCTGATAAGACAGTATGTGTGTCTTCTTATAAGAGAGTTTTTGTGTCTTCTTATAATACAGTATTTGTGTCTTCTTATCAGACAGTCTTTGCGGTTTTTTTAAGACAGGCTTAGTGTCTTCTTATAAGACAGTTATTGTGTCTTCTTATTAGACAGTATGTATGTCTTCTAGTAAGACAGTGTTTGTATCTTCTCATAGAACAGTCTGTGTGGCTTCTTATAAAACAGTGTTAGTGTCTTCTTATATGACAGTCTTTGTGTCTTCTAATAAGACAGTCTTTATGTCTTCTTATAAGACAGTTTTGTGTCTTCTTATAATGTTATAAGACAGTTTTTGTATCTTCTTAAAAGACACCATTTCTGTCTTCTTATAAGCGACCATTTGTGTCTTTTTATAAGACACCATTTGTGTCTTCTTATAAGACAGTCTTTGCGTCTTCTTATAAGACAGTTTTTGTTTGTCTTCTTATAGGACAGTCTATGTGTCTTCTTATAAGACAATATGTGTGTCTTCTTATAAGACAGTTTTTGTGCCTTCTTATAAGACAGTGTTTG
This sequence comes from Bathymodiolus septemdierum, assembly GCA_963383655.1. NCBI lineage: Eukaryota > Metazoa > Mollusca > Bivalvia > Mytilida > Modiolidae > Bathymodiolus > Bathymodiolus septemdierum. The sequence continues at coordinate 123,154,455 of OY726519.1, read as the reverse complement.
TGTCTTCTTATAAGACAGTATTTGTGTCTTTTTATAAGACAGTCTATGTGTCTTCTTATAATATAATCTTTGTTTCTTCTTATAAGATAGTCTTTGTGTCTTCTTTTCAGACATTCTTTGTGTCTTTTTATAAGACAGTTTGTGTGTCTTCTTATAAGACAGTCTTTGTGTCTTCTTATAAGACAGTCTTTGTATCTTCTGATAAGACAGTATGTGTGTCTTCTTATAAGAGAGTTTTTGTGTCTTCTTATAATACAGTATTTGTGTCTTCTTATCAGACAGTCTTTGCGGTTTTTTTAAGACAGGCTTAGTGTCTTCTTATAAGACAGTTTTTGTGTCTTCTTATAAAACAGTCTTTGTGTCTTCTTATAATACAGTATTTGTGTCTTCTTATAAGACAGTCTTTGTTTCTTCTTATAAGACAGTATTTGTGTCTTCTTATAAGACACTATTTGTGTCTTCTTATAAGACAGTCTTTGTGTCTTCGCATAAGACAGTCTTTGTATCTTCTAATACGACAGTATTTCTGTCTTCTTATAAGACAGTCTTTGTGTCTTCTTATAAGACAGTCTTTGTGTCTTCTTATAAGACAGTATTTGTGTCTTATGAGACAATTTTTGTGTCTTCTTATAGGACAGTTTTTGTGTCTTCTTATAAGACAGTCTTTGTGTCTTCTTATAAGATAGTCTTTGTATCTTCTTATAAGACAGTATTTGTGTCTTCTTATAAGACAGTTTTTGTGTCTTCTTATAAGACAGTATGTGTTTCTTCTTATAAGACAGTCTTAGTGTCTTCTTATAAGACAGTTGTTGTGTCTTCTCATAAGACAGTCTTTGTGTCTTCTTATAAGACATTATTTGTGTTTTCTGATAGGACAGTCTGTGTGGCTTCTTATAAGACAGTCGTTGTGTTTACTTATAATACAGTCTCTGTGTCTTCTAATAAGACAGTCTGTGTGTCTTCTAATAAGACAGTCTTTGTGTCTTCTTATAGGACAGTCTGTGTGGCTTCTTATAAGACAGTCTTTGTGTTTTCTTATTAGACAGTCTTTGTGTCTTAATACAATGTGGTAAATTGACAAAAAAGCTACAAAATAACAACAACACGCCTGAACACATGGTTATTTGCTTAGCGGAAAGATACATTTTCAAAGTTAACTAACCATAGCCCCACCAATCGTTTTAAGACGTCATAGGAAACCATTGACAATAAAACATTGTGCATTTTTAATATATATCACAAGCAAATGAAAAACATATATAGTGATGTTAGAACGTCTAAAACACTATAGTAATATATAATCACGTTGTATGAAATAAAAATTATAAGTTTCCATGCGCACATTAATTGAAGTTGTCATGGGGAATCAATTATATCTACAATTATCTTGTAAAAACTTCCCATTCTGCTTTTTATTGTAAGGTTATTCGTTCAGGTGCCCAATTAGAAGACCTGGTGTTTATCGTATCAACAAATTATTGACCAATATGTAAATCAGAAGTACGATGTTGGTGCGTGTAATCAGGTACAATGGTGGTACGTGAGGTACGATGGTGGTACGTAGAATCGGGTACGATGGTGGTACGTGAGGTACGATGGTGGTGCGTGTAATCGGGTACGATGGTGGTTCGTGAGGTACGAAGGTGGTATGAGAGGTACGATGTTGAAATGAGAGGTACGATGTTGATGTGTCTTCTTAAAAGACAGTCTTTGTGTCTTATAGGTCAGCCTTTTTGTCTTCTTATAAGACAGTGTTTGCGTCTTCTTATAAGACAGCGTTTGTGGCTTCTTATAAGAAAGTATTTGAATCTTCTTATAAGACAATGTATATGTCTTCTTATCAAAACAGTATTTATGTCTTCTCATAAGACAGCTTTTGTGTCTTCTTATAAGACAGTATGTGTGTCTTCTTATAGCACATTCTTTGTGTCTTCTCATCAGAGAGCCTTTGTGTCTTCTTGTAAGAGAGCTTGTGTGTCTTCTCATAAGACAGTCTTTGTGTCTTCTTATAAGACAGTCTTTGTGTCTTCTTATAAGACAGTCTTTGTGTCTTCTTATAAGAGAGTCTTTGTGTCTTCTTATAACACAGCTTTTGTGTCTTCTTATAAGACAGTCTTTGTGTCTTCTTATAACACAGCCATTCTGTCTTCTTATAAGACAGTCGTTGTGTTTTCTTATAGGACAGTCTTTGTGTCTTCTTATAAGATAGTGTGTTTGTCTTCTTATAAGACAGTTTTTGTGTCTTCTTATAAGACAATCTTTGTGTGTTCTTATAAGATAGTTTTTGTGTCTTCTTATAAGACAATCTTTGTTTCTTCTTATAATACAGTCTTTGTGTCTTCTTAGCAGACAGTATTTGTGTCTTTTTTTAAGACAGTCTTTGTGTCTTCTTATAAGACAGTCTTTGTATCTTCTTATAAGACAGTCTTAGTGTCTTCTTATAAGACAGTTTTTGTGTCTTCTTATAATACAGTCTTTGCGTCTTCTTATAAGACAGTTTTTGTGTCTTCTTATAAAACAGTCTTTGTGTCTTCTTATAAGACAGTCTTTGTGTCTTCTTATAGGACAGTCTCTGTGGCTTCTTATAAGACAGTCTTATTATCTTCTTATAAGACAGTCTTTGTGTCTTCTTATAAGACAGTCTTATTATCTTCTTATAAAACAGTCTTTGTGTCTTCTTATCAGACAGTCTTTGTGTCTTCATATTAGACAGTCTTTGTGTCTTCATATAAGACAGTATTTGTGTCTTCTTATAAGACAGTCTTTGTTTCTTCTTATAATACAGTCTTTGTGTCTTATCAGAAAGTCTTTGTGTCTTTTATTAAGACAGTCTTTGTGTCTTCTTATAAGACAGTCTTTGTTTCTTCTTATAATACAGTCTTTGTGTCTTATCAGAAAGTCTTTGTGTCTTTTATTAAGACAGTCTTTGTGTCTTCTTATAAGACAGTCTTTGTATCTTCTTATAAGACAATCTTTGTGTCTTCTTATAAGACAGTTTTTGTGTCTTCTTATAAGATAGTCTGTTTGTCTTCTTATAAGACAGTCTTTGTGTCTTCTTATAAGACAGTATTTGTGTCTTCTTATAGGACAGTCTGTGTGGTTTCTTATAAGACAGTCTTTGTGTTTTCTTATAAGACAGTCTTTGTGTCTTCTAATAAGACAGTTGTTGTGTCTTCTTATAAGACAGTTTTTGTGTCTTCTTATAAGACAGTTGTGTGTCTTCTTATAAGATAGCCTTTGTGTCTTAATACAATGTGGTAAATTGACAAAAAGGTTACAAAATAACAACAACACGCCTGAACACATGGTTATTTGCTTAGCAGAAAGATACATTCCCAAAGTTAACTAACCATAGCCTCACCAATCGCTTTATGACGTCATAGGAAACCATTGACAACAAAACATTGTGCATTTTTAATATATATCACAAACAAATGAAAAACATATATAATGATGTAAGAACGTCTAAAACACTACAGTAATATATAATCACGTTGTATGAAATTAAAATTATAAGTTTCCATGCGCACATTAATTGAAGTTGTCATGGGGAATCAATTATATCTACAATTATCTTGTAAGATCTTCCCATTCTGCTTTTTATTGTAAGGTTATTCGTTCAGGTGCCCAATTAGAAGACCTGGTGTTTATCGTATCAACAAATTATTGACCAATATGTAAATCAGAAGTACGATGTTGGTGCGTGTAATCAGGTACAATGGTGGTACGTGAGGTACGATGGTGGTACGTAGAATCGGGTACGATGGTGGTACGTGAGGTACGATGGTGGTGCGTGTAATCGGGTACGATGGTGGTTCGTGAGGTACGAAGGTGGTATGAGAGGTACGATGTTGAAATGAGAGGTACGATGTTGATGTGTCTTCTTAAAAGACAGTCTTTGTGTCTTATAGGTCAGCCTTTTTGTCTTCTTATAAGACAGTGTTTGCGTCTTCTTATAAGACAGCGTTTGTGGCTTCTTATAAGAAAGTATTTGAATCTTCTTATAAGACAATGTATATGTCTTCTTATCAAAACAGTATTTATGTCTTCTCATAAGACAGCTTTTGTGTCTTCTTATAAGACAGTATGTGTGTCTTCTTATAGCACATTCTTTGTGTCTTCTCATCAGAGAGCCTTTGTGTCTTCTTGTAAGACAGCTTGTGTGTCTTCTCATAAGACAGTCTTTGTGTCTTCTTATAAGACAGTCTTTGTGTCTTCTTATAAGACAGTCTTTGTGTCTTCTTATAAGAGAGTCTTTGTGTCTTCTTATAACACAGCTTTTGTGTCTTCTTATAAGACAGTCTTTGTGTCTTCTTATAACACAGCCATTCTGTCTTCTTATAAGACAGTCGTTGTGTTTTCTTATAGGACAGTCTTTGTGTCTTCTTATAAGATAGTGTGTTTGTCTTCTTATAAGACAGTTTTTGTGTCTTCTTATAAGACAATCTTTGTGTGTTCTTATAAGATAGTTTTTGTGTCTTCTTATAAGACAGTCTGTTTTTCTTCTTATATGACAGTCGTTCTGTCTTTTATAAGAAAGTTTTTGTGTCTTCTTATAAGACAATCTTTGTTTCTTCTTATAATACAGTCTTTGTGTCTTCTTAGCAGACAGTATTTGTGTCTTTTTTTAAGACAGTCTTTGTGTCTTCTTATAAGACAGTCTTTGTATCTTCTTATAAGACAGTTTTAGTGTCTTCTTATAAGACAGTTTTTGTGTCTTCTTATAATACAGTCTTTGCGTCTTCTTATAAGACAGCTTTTGTGTCTTCTTATAAAACAGTCTTTGTGTCTTCTTATAAGACAGTCTTTGTGTCTTCTTATAGGACAGTCTCTGTGGCTTCTTATAAGACAGTCTTATTATCTTCTTATAAGACAGTCTTTGTGTCTTCTTATAAGACAGTCTTATTATCTTCTTATAAAACAGTCTTTGTGTCTTCTTATCAGACAGTCTTTGTGTCTTCATATAAGACAGTCTTTGTGTCTTCATATAAGACAGTATTTGTGTCTTCTTATAAGACAGTCTTTGTTTCTTCTTATAATACAGTCTTTGTGTCTTATCAGAAAGTCTTTGTGTCTTTTATTAAGACAGTCTTTGTGTCTTCTTATAAGACAGTCTTTGTATCTTCTTATAAGACAATCTTTGTGTCTTCTTATAAGACAGTTTTTGTGTCTTCTTATAAGATAGTCTGTTTGTCTTCTTATAAGACAGTCTTTGTGTCTTCTTATAAGACAGTATTTGTGTCTTCTTATAGGACAGTCTGTGTGGTTTCTTATAAGACAGTCTTTGTGTTTTCTTATAAGACAGTCTTTGTGTCTTCTAATAAGACAGTTGTTGTGTCTTCTTATAAGACAGTTTTTGTGTCTTCTTATAAGACAGTTGTGTGTCTTCTTATAAGATAGCCTTTGTGTCTTAATACAATGTGGTAAATTGACAAAAAGGTTACAAAATAACAACAACACGCCTGAACACATGGTTATTTGCTTAGCAGAAAGATACATTCCCAAAGTTAACTAACCATAGCCCCACCAATCGCTTTATGACGTCATAGGAAACCATTGACAACAAAACATTGTGCATTTTTAATATATATCACAAACAAATGAAAAACATATATAATGATGTAAGAACGTCTAAAACACTACAGTAATATATAATCACGTTGTATGAAATTAAAATTATAAGTTTCCATGCGCACATTAATTGAAGTTGTCATGGGGAATCAATTATATCTACAATTATCTTGTAAGATCTTCCCATTCTGCTTTTTATTGTAAGGTTATTCGTTCAGGTGCCCAATTAGAAGACCTGGTGTTTATCGTATCAACAAATTATTGACCAATATGTAAATCAGAAGTACGATGTTGGTGCGTGTAATCAGGTACAATGGTGGTACGTGAGGTACGATGGTGGTACGTAGAATCGGGTACGATGGTGGTACGTGAGGTACGATGGTGATGCGTGTAATCGGGTACGATGGTGGTTCGTGAGGTACGAAGGTGGTATGAGAGGTACGATGTTGGAATGAGAGGTACGATGTTGATGCTTGTGATCAGGTAGTATGGTGGTATGAGAGGTACGATGGTGGGGAGTGAAATCAGGTACGATGGTGGTATGAGAAGTACGATGTTGATGTTTGTGATCAGGTAGGATGGTGGTATGAGAGGTACGATGGTGGTATGAGAGGTACGATGTTGGAATGAGAGGTACGATGGTGGAATGAGAGGTACGATGTTGATGCTTGTGATGGATATTTTGAATAGATTACAATAAATGAAACGAAGATTTTTTAGTTTATAATTATTTTATTTGATCAATGATACAAAGAGGATCAGACACAAGTTTTACCAACTTATGGAGTCTTCTCCTATATTTACAATCATTATTACATTATATTGAGCATGCACAAGAAAACAAGAAAAATACAATTTTATCAAATAATATAGCTGAAAATAGTAAACGAGTAAAAAGAAATGAGGAAAAAGTATGTGTGTGTGTGTGTGTGTTTGGATGCCGGATGGTGTTTGATTAGTACATTAAACGATTAGAAATCGTTTAGACCTTTTTATGAATCGAAAAACTGAATCAAAAATAAAGCAATTAACTGCATAGCTTAAGGTTTCGCTTCCTGATGTGAAGAAGTGGTTCGCATCTTCTTGGGGGGCACCGCAGCTACACGCTGGGCTAGATAAAATATGAACCTTCTGTAGATCATGGTTGAGGAAAGAAGCTGTACATCTAATTTGTGTCAGGATCATGTTTAACTTTCTAGGGCCATAGTAATAAAGTGTGGGAACTGAGATCTTATTTGATTGGCTGTTAAGACGGATAGCGTTTTTGAATTTGGATAATGAATCTAATTTTCTGATTGCAATGTCAAGTTTATTCCATTCTTTAACTGTGGAAGGAATAAAGGACGAATTGGTTATAGAAAGTCTACAGAAAGGAACTATTAAATTATCACCATTTCGCAAAGGGTATATAGTAGTACTCTGAATAGTTGGGGGAACTAGATGACGCAAGTATTCAGGTGCCATTCCACATTTTATATTAAAAAATAATTGGAGTTTTCTTCGATATCTCCGCTCTGATAGTGTTTCCCAACCTGTCTCAGCATATAAATACTCCGATTTTGTAAAAATGGGTAAACCTGTTACAATTCTGGCAGCGTCTAATTGAAGTTTTTCTAATTTGTCTGAATAGCCAAAGAAGATGGATACGGGTTAATTTGTTCTTATCAATAATCATTCCTAATATACAATTAAAGTTTATATTCCTTGGTAAAAGGAAAACCGTCAGTGATTGACAAAATCAGAAGACAAGAATTTTAGAAATGCAAAATCCACAATATATTCAAATTCCTTGTAAGCATTAAATGAGGGAAAATAGCATTGTCGATAAAAATGATATGACATTGAGCGTTGATCTTGTAGGCTTGTAGAAGGTCAAAGATAAAGATCCTAAGTATTTAGAACTTTGTGTTTATTAACTTTAACGGATAACATTAAAAGGAAATATAGCTAAAAAAGTACACAATTAAACTTTCAAAGTAAACAATCATCTTTTTCGGTATTGGCTTCTTACATCGTAGTCTTGATTAGCACTCAATATATTTAACTGTGCCGTATCAATACACTATGCAGACCAGAAAATGGTTTCGGTGCAATGGTTAAAATATTGTATTTTGAGAACATGAAATATATTATTAATCTATTATGTCATACAATAATTGTGGTGTTAATATGTTACAAATCTTTGTTTTCATCTACGGTGAAAAAACAAATGAAGAAAGAATTATAATCATAGAAAATGAGCATTTGTCTATAAGTATCGATCCTTGTCAATGACAGAACGTCGTTGTTGTATTTGTAATACTTGGTATGCTATCACATGAACGAAGGCTTTATTCCTTTTCGCCTTCTTCTGAGTTATTATCAGTGGTCTACGTAATGTTATCTATATATACTAACGTATATAACTACATGGATTCAGAGTACGTAGTGGTGTGATGCGTTCGTGTGTAGTTATATCACAAATTGTAGTGTTATCATGTGCACATGTACAGTTCGCTGGTTCCCAATAGGTACCAGAAGCGCAAAGTTGCTCTACAGCCTCTCCATTATCACACTGGTAAAACTTGTTACAATAAACAGAATCTGGGTAATACCTGTTTGTAGTTGAAGCATCCTTGCAATTTGGTTTGCATTCTGAAAAGGTTAATTACAGTTATAGTTGCAATTAAAATATTATACCGATAAAAGAAATGCAGGTTCAGTTTATGCAATATAACGTGTAACTCTTATCTTAACGAAAAATCAGATCAGCATGATTTTATAAGCGAAGAGACATATAAGGGACAATAACGATCGACAATGATATGATTGCGACGTTTGATTATCTCCCCTAATTGCAGATTTAAACAATCCATCTATTTATTCCTTATATGTTCATTATGATGTACAAATGTATACACAGTCTATTGTATTTAGATATAACATAAATGTACGTACACTTCGGGTTAAATTAAAATATAACGTGGGACTCTTACCGGGGGTAGGGGGTGATGTCGGGAAGGGGAGGGGGATTCGCCGGTCATTTAGTTAAAACTGGTCCTCATTAAGCTTGGTAACCACGACATATTTCAATAACAATATGAAATACCAGTCAAGCACAACTCCAACAAATGCTACGAAACCTGTTACATGGCAACCTCAAAGTACGGTCTAATGAATATTTGCTTTATATTCTGTCAACCGTGACTACGTACAACACTATGCTTTGAACTGATTTTCCAACACCCCCTTTTGCGTTATCTAGGGGAAATCTTGTAGATAATGTACATTTGTAAGTGTATGGACATCAGAATGTAATTTCAGTATAGACTTATTAAGAGGGCCGAAAAGGCATTGAACAAGTATTAAACCAAGGTTCGAAAAATACGTATCCATCATTACATTCCCTCCGAAAAATATAATATGTCTCTCAGAGTAATCGCCAGAGTAAATATTTTATCATTACTTATTTGTAATTGTCACAAAATAATCTCCGGAACTTGAAAAAGCCGACGATTATTATTTCAAAAATAATTTGTGGACCTACAGAAAGCCGACGATTATTATTTCAAAAATAATTTGTGGACCTACAGAAAGCCGACGATTATTATTTCAAAAATAATTTGTGGACCTACAGAAAGCCGACGATTATTATTTCAAAAATAATTTGTGGACCTACAGAAAGCCGACGATTATTATTTCAAAAATAATTTGTGGACCTACAGAAAGCCGACGATTATTATTTCAAAAATAATTTGTGGACCTACAGAAAGCCGACGATTATTATTTTGTTGAACGCTCAGTATTTTAATTTGCCGGAGAGATTTATTCGCAACAAAATTATTATCATCACACATTTAGAAAGCCGAAGGTTTATTTTTTGTTGCATTAGAATGATAATCATCAGAAAACGTTGCACCCGAAGATTTTATTTTCCTGACAATAATCATAATCTCTTGAAAATGAAAAATGGCTATGATTATTATTTCACATGCGTGTCTATGTTAAAATATAATAATCCTTCGCGCGGCATTCCGTAGAATACAACTTTATAATTCCATTTCTGTTTGCACGTGACAATTTCATGCAATTTAACTGCGCGTTTGAAAAAGTTCTCAATGACAATCGGTATTAATATTTTTGCATTTCCCTTAATTATACACATATATTCACCTCCGTTTAAGTGGGGTTCATGATGCTCAATGTTTAGTTTTCTATGTAGTGTGCTGTAGATGATTGATTGTCCTTTTGTTCTTTCTTTTGGAGATTGTATTGTCTGTTTTTCGATTTACGGCTTCTGATTACGCCTTTGATATTTGAAGTCATTTCTTTCTGATTTTACAAATAGTTCGTACAATTATATACGCACATCATGTTTTCCATGAATATGAAAATTATAATTAACTATCATTTTCTTCGAGTTTACATGATAAGTGTGTGTGCTTAATCCCGTCATTTTATTTTATTAGAATACCTGTACTAAGTCAGGTTAGTAAGTGATTATGTATATGTAGGTTAGAGATATCGATTTTGTCTCTGTTTCTGATATTTCACTATTGGATTTTGGAACTGTTGCGTAGGGATAATCTATTTTGTTTTGCGTTATATTCCTAATTCCAAGTTCAATTTGCATGTAAGACGACCTGATGTACACAATGACTAATATAATTATTTAAATTAAATATAGCAAAATGGCTGTATTGACGGTCACTTATTGAAATATTAATACATACCTGGTCCAGGGCATATTGGTATTGTGTTTGTCAAATTTTCAGCGAGTTCCTGATTTCTCATAAGAGGTACACAAGAGATGCTTTGGTATTTTGCATACATTGAAGATGGAATTGTAGCCTGAATGGAAACCATGGTTCCTTTTTCCTTGTGGTTATAACTGCATGCATTGGTATCCGGAACCAAGAATGATGAGTTGTCCACGTTGACATATATAGCCAAGGAACCTGGTAAGCAAGTCCCTGTTAATTCACAGTATACATGTATTTCCCCGTCGACAAATGTAATGCTTTGATGTAGTTGAGGATCTATTTAAGATAAATATATATACTATTTTATAATGACATTATGCTTCTCTATATCGTGATAATATTCGGTTGTATAATGGTTTGATCTATGGTGCGTAACGCCACTGTTCAACCATATATCAGTTATATTGGTGTATGAAACTGGCGAACCCGGATAAAAACACCGACCCGTCGCAAGTTACTGACAACATTTATCATATAATGTTGTATCGAGTTCACCTCGCCTGAGCGGGGTTCGATCTCACAACGTTAGTGGTGATAGACAATAATTGCATAGGTATTAATAAATCCAACTACCATACGATCACGACCACGACGAACCCTCTGTAATGACGTAACCTTTACATTGCATGTATTAAATGTCGATATGTAATGCGTATATGCTCTGAAATAGGGTAATGGTTTATTTGTTAGTTGTATCTACGTATATTTGTGTCAAACATGATTTCCATATCACATGATGTTCATGTCCATTAACAGAAACACGACGGGTGCAACTCGTGGAGCAGGAACTGCTAACCCTTCCAGAGCAACTGAGTTCACTTGAGGGGTAGGTGGAGTTCGTGTTGTTCAATCATTAACTTTTTGTTAAGTGTGTTGTATATTATTGTTTGTCCGTTTGTCCTTTTACTTTTGACACTTGTATTGTTCTTCCTTAGATTTGTGGCTTCTGATTGCGCTATTGGTTTCTTTTGACACTTGTATTGTTCTTCCTTAGATTTGTGGCTTCTGATTGCACTATTGGTTTCTTCAAGCTATTCGTAATGTGTTTCATACAATTCTTCCCGTGACTGTGAGGTACATCTCCCGATGGGTCCATTCGGTTGATTGTTATTTAACATCAAATGAGCAGTGATGCAGCTGCATTCCCCGAAGAGAACAACACAATGATTGCATTGTGATGGATCTGTTAGTAGACATTTAGACCGTCAAAAACTTGTTGATGAAACATAAAGCAGAAATCATCAAAATCGTATCAAAAAGTAATTCATATAAACTGCAATATAGTTCCCCTGATGATGAAAACAATCAGGTACTCACTCCAGTATATGCTTACAACAATGAGAGTGTACAGATGATAAAAACAATCAGGTACTCACTCCAGTATAGGCTTACAAGAATGAGAGTGTACTGATGATAAAAACAATCAGGTACTCACTCCAGCATAGGCTTACAAGAATGAGAATGTACTGATGGTAAAAACAATCAGGTACTCACTCTAGTATAGGCTTACAAGAATGAGAATGTACTGATGTTAAAAACAATCAGGTACTCACTCTTGTATAGGCTTACGAGAATGAGTGTACTGATGATAAAAACAATCAGGTACTCGCTCCAGTATAGGCTTACAAGAATGAGAGTGTACTGATGATAGAAACAATCAGGTACTCACTCTAGTATAGGCTTACAAGAATGAGAGTGTACTGATGATAAAAACAATCAGGTACTCACTCCAGTACATGCTTACAAGAATGAGAGAGTACTGATGATAAAAACAATCAGGTACTCACTCCAGTATAGGCTTACAAGAATGAGAGTGTACTGATGATAAAAACAATCAGGTACTCACTCCAGTATAGGCTTACAAGAATGAGAGTATATTGATGATAAAACAATCAGGTACTCACTCCAGTATAGGCTTACAAGAATGAGAGTGTACTGACCATAAAAACAATCAGGTACTCATTCCAGTATAGGCTTACAAGAATGAGAGTGTACTGATGATAAAAACAATCAGGTACTCACTCCAGTATAGGCTTACAAGAATGAGAGTATATTGATGATAAAACAATCAGGTACTCACTCCAGTATATGCTTACAAGAATGAGAGTGTACTGACCATAAAAACAATCAGGTACTCACTCCAGTATAGGCTTACAAGAATGAGTGTACTGATGATAAAAATAATCAGGTACTCACTCCAGCATAGGCTTACAAGAATGAGTGTACTGATGATAAAAACAATCATGTACTCACTCCAGTATAGGCTTACAAGAATGAGATTGTACTGATGATAAAAATAATCAGGTATTCACTCCAGTATAGGCTTACAAGAATGAGAGTGTACTGATGATGAAAACAATCAAGTACTCGCTCCAGTATAGGCTTACAAGAATGAGTGTACTGATGAAAAAAGCAATCAGGTACTCACTCCAGTATAGGCTTACAAGAATGAGTGTACTGATGATAAAAACAATCAGGTACTCACTCCAGTATAGGCTTACAAGAATGAGAGTATACTGATGATAAAAACAATCAGGTACTCACTCCAGTATATGCTTACAAGAATGAGAGTGTACTGATGATAAAAACAATCAGGTACTCGCTCCAGTATAGGCTTACACGAATGAGAGTGTACTGATGATAAAAACAATCAAGTACTCACTCCAGTATAGGCTTACGAGAATGAAAGTGTACTGATGATAAAAACAATCAGGTACTCACTCCAGTATAGCCTTACAAGAATGAGTGTACTGATGATAAAAACAATCAGGTACTCACTCCAGTATAGGCTTACGAGAATGAGTGTACTGATGAAAAAAACAATCATGTACTCGCTCCAGTATAGACTTACAAGAATGAGTGTACTGATGAAAAAAACAATCAGGTACTCACTCCAGTATAGGCTTACGAGAATGAGTGTACTGATGATAAAAACAATCATCTACTCGCTCCAGTATAGGCTTACAAGAATGAGAGTGTACTGATGATAAAAACAATCAGGTACTGACTCCAGTATATGCTTACAAGAATGAGAGTGTACTGATGATAAAAACAATCAAGTACTCACTCCAGTATATGCTTACAAGAATGTGAGTGTACTGATTATAAAAACAATCAGATACTCACTCCAGTATAGGCTTACAAGAATGAGGGTACTGATGATAAAAACAATCAGGTACTCACTCCAGTATAGGCTTACAAGAATGAGAGTGTACTGATGATAAAACAATCAGGTACTCACTCCAGTATAGGCTTACAAGAATGATTGTACTGATGATAAAAACAATCAGGTCCTCACTCCAGTACAGGCTTACAAGAATGAGAGTGTACCGATGATAAAAACAATCAGGTACTCACTCCAGTATAGGCTTACAAGAATGAGAGTGTACTGATGATAAAAATAATCAGGTATTCACTCCAGTATAGGCTTACAAGAATGAGAGTGTACTGATGATAAAAACAATCAGGTACTCACTCCAGTATAGGCTTACAAGAATGAGTGTACTGATGACAAAAACAATCAGGTACTCACTCCAGCATAGGCTTATTAGAAAGAGTGTACTGATGAAAAAAACAATCAGGTACTCTCTCCAGTATAGGCTTACAAGAATGAGAGTGTACTGATGATAAAAATAATCAGGTATTCACTCCAGTATAGGCTTACAAGAATGAGAGTGCACTGACGATAAAAACAATCAGGTATTCACTCCAGTATAGGCTTACAAGAATGAGAGTGCACTGACGATAACAACAATCAGGTACTCACTCCAGTATAGGTTTACAAGAATGAGTGTGTACTGATGATAAAAACAATCAAGTACTCGCTCCAGTATAGGCTTACAAGAATGAATGTCCTGATGAAAAAAACAATCAGGTACTCACTCCAGTATAGGCTTACAAGAATGAGTGTACTGATGATAAAAACAATCAGGTACTCACTCCAGTATAGGCTTAAAAGAATCAGAGTGTACTGATGATAAAAACGATCAGGTACTCACTCCAGTATATGCTTACAAGAATGAGAGTGTACTGATGATAAAATCAATCAGGTACTCGCTCCAGTATAGGCTTACACGAATGAGAGTGTACTGATGATCAAAACAATCAGGTACTCACTCCAGTATAGGCTTACAAGAATGAGGGTACTGATGATAAAAACAATCAGGTACTCACTCCAGTATAGGCTTACAAAAATGAGTGTACTGATGATAAAAACAATCAGGTACTCACTCCAGTATAGGCTTACGAGAATGAGTGTACTGATGATAAAAACAATCATGTACTCGCTCCAGTATAGACTTACAAGAATGAGTGTACTGATGAAAAAAACAATCAGGTACTCACTCCAGTATAGGCTTACGAGAATGAGTGTACTGATGATAAAAACAATCAGGTACTCACTCCAGTATAGGCTTACAAGAATGATTGTACTGATGATAAAAACAATCAGGTACTCACTCCAGTATAGGCTTACAAGAATGAGTGTACTGATGATAAAAACAATCAGGTACTCACTCCAGTATAGGCTTACGAGAATGAGTGTACTGATGATAAAAACAATCATGTACTCGCTCCAGTATAGACTTACAAGAATGAGTGTACTGATGAAAAAAACAATCAGGTACTCACTCCAGTATAGGCTTACGAGAATGAGTGTACTGATGATAAAAACAATCATGTACTCGCTCCAGTATAGGCTTACAAGAATGAGAGTGTACTGATGATAAAAACAATCAGGTACTGACTCCAGTATATGCTTACAAGAATGAGAGTGTACTGATGATAAAAACAATCAAGTACTCACTCCAGTATATGCTTACAAGAATGTGAGTGTACTGATTATAAAAACAATCAGGTACTCACTCCAGTATAGGTTTACAAGAATGAGGGTACTGATGATAAAAACAATCAGGTACTCACTCCAGTATAGGCTTACAAGAATGAGAGTGTACTGATGATAAAACAATCAGGTACTCACTCCAGTATAGGCCTACAAGAATGATTGTACTGATGATAAAAACAATCAGGTCCTCACTCCAGTACAGGCTTACAAGAATGAGAGTGTACCGATGATAAAAACAATCAGGTATTCACTCCAGTATAGGCTTACAAGAATGAGTGTACTGATGAAAAAAACAATCAGGTACTCACTCCAGTATAGGCTTACGAGAATGAGTGTACTGATGATAAAAACAATCATCTACTCGCTCCAGTATAGGCTTACAAGAATGAGAGTGTACTGATGATAAAAACAATCAGGTACTGACTCCAGTATATGGTTACAAGAATGAGAGTGTACTGATGATAAAAACAATCAAGTACTCACTCCAGTATATGCTTACAAGAATGTGAGTGTACTGATTATAAAAACAATCAGGTACTCACTTCAGTATAGGCTTACAAGAATGAGGGTACTGATGAAAAAACAATCAGGTACTCACTCCAGTATAGGCTTACAAGAATGAGAGTGTACTGATGATAAAACAATCAGGTACTCACTCCAGTATAGGCTTACAAGAATGATTGTACTGATGATAAAAACAATCAGGTCCTCACTCCAGTACAGGCTTACAAGAATGAGAGTGTACCGATGATAAAAACAATCAGGTATTCACTCCAGTATAGGCTTACAAGAATGAGTGTACTGATGATAAAAACAATCAGGTACTCACTCCAGTATAGGCTTACAAGAATTAGAGTGTACTGATGATAAAAATAATCAGGTATTCACTCCAGTATAGGCTTACAAGAATGAGAGTGTACTGATGATAAAAACAATCAGGTACTCACTCCAGTATAGGCTTACAAGAAGGAGTGTACTGATGACAAAAACAATCAGGTACTCACTCCAGCATAGGCTTATTAGAAAGAGTGTACTGATGAAAAAAACAATCAGGTACTCTCTCCAGTATAGGCTTACAAGAATGAGAGTGTACTGATGATAAAAATAATCAGGTATTCACTCCAGTATAGGCTTACAAGAATGAGAGTGCACTGACGATAAAAACAATCAGGTATTCACTCCAGTATAGGCTTACAAGAATGAGAGTGCACTGACGATAAAAACAATCAGGTACTCACTCCAGTATAGGTTTACAAGAATGAGTGTGTACTGATGATAAAAACAATCAAGTACTCGCTCCAGTATAGGCTTACAAGAATGAATGTCCTGATGGAAAAAACAATCAGGTACTCACTCCAGTATAGGCTTACAAGAATGAGTGTACTGATGATAAAAACAATCAGGTACTCACTCCAGTATAGGCTTAAAAGAATCAGAGTGTACTGATGATAAAAACGATCAGGTACTCACTCCAGTATATGCTTACAAGAATGAGAGTGAACTGATGATAAAAACAATCAGGTACTCGCTCCAGTATAGGCTTACACGAATGAGAGTGTACTGATGATCAAAACAATCAGGTACTCACTCCAGTATACGCTTACAAGAATGAGGGTACTGATGATAAAAACAATCATGTACTCACTCCAGTATAGGCTTACAAAAATGAGTGTACTGATGATAAAAACAATCAGGTACTCACTCCAGTATAGGCTTACGAGAATGAGTGTACTGATGATAAAAACAATCATGTACTCGCTCCAGTATAGGCTTACTAGAATGAGTGTACTGATGATAAAAACAATCAGGTACTCACTCCAGAATAGGCTTACAAGAATGATTGTACTGATGATAAAAACAATCAGGTACTCACTCCAGTATAGGCTTACAAGAATGAGTGTACTGATGATAAAAACAATCAGGTACTCACTCCAGTATAGGCTTACAAAAATGAGTGTACTGATGATAAAAACAATCAGGTACTCACTCCAGTATAGGCTTACGAGAATGAGTGTACTGATGATAAAAACAATCATGTACTCGCTCCAGTATAGACTTACAAGAATGAGTGTACTGATGAAAAAAACAATCAGGTACTCACTCCAGTATAGGCTTACAAGAATGATTGTACTGATGATAAAAACAATCAGGTACTCACTCCAGCATAGGCTTACAAGAATGAGAGTGTACTGATGATAAAAACAATCAGGTACTCACTCCAGTATAGGCTTACGAGAATGAGAGTGTACTGATGGTAAAAACAATCAGGTACTCACTCCAGTATAGGCTTACAAGAATGAGTGTACTGATGATAAAAACAATCAGGTACTCACTCCAGTATAGGCTTACAAGAATGAGTGTACTGATGATAAAAACAATCAGGTACTCACTCCAGTATAGGCTTACGAGAATGAGTGTACTGATGATAAAAACAATCATGTACTCGCTCCAGTATAGACTTACAAGAATGAGTGTACTGATGATAAAAACAATCATGTACTCGCTCCAGTATAGGCTTATAAGAATGAGAGTGTACTGATGATAAAAACAATCAGGTACTGACTCCAGTATATGCTTACAAGAATGAGAGTGTACTGATGATAAAAACAATCAAGTACTCACTCCAGTATATGCTTACAAGAATGTGAGTGTACTGATTATAAAATTAATCAGGTACTCACTCCAGTATAGGCTTACAAGAATGAGGGTACTGATGATAAAAACAATCAGGTACTCACTCCAGTATAGGCTTACAAGAATGATTGTACTGATGATAAAAACAATCAGGTCCTCACTCCAGTACAGGCTTACAAGAATGAGAGTGTACCGATGATAAAAACAATCAGGTATTCACTCCAGTATAGGCTTACAAGAATGAGTGTACTGATGATAAAAACAATCAGGTACTCACTCCAGTATAGGCTTACAAGAATGAGAGTGTACTGACGATGAAAACAATCAGGTACTCACTCCATATAGGCTTACAAGAATGAGTGTACTGATGATAAAAATAATCAGGTACTCACTCCAGTATAGGCTTACAAGAAAGAGTGCACTGATGAAAAAAACAATCAGGTACTCTCTCCAGAATAGGCTTACAAGAATGAGAGTGTACTGATGATAAAAATAATCAGGTATTCACTCCAGTATAGGCTTACAAGAATGAGAGTGTACTGATGATGAAAACAATCAAGTACTCGCTCCAGTATAGGCTTACAAGAATGAGTGTACTGATGATAAAAACAATCAGGTACTCACTCCAGCATAGGCTTACAAGAATGAGAGTGTACTGATGATAAAAACAATCAGGTACTCACTCCAGTATAGGCTTACGAGAATGAGAGTGTACTGATGGTAAAAACAATCAGGTACTCACTCCAGTATAGGCTTACAAGAATGAGTGTACTGATGATAAAAACAATCAGGTACTCACTCCAGTATAGGCTTACAAGAATGAGTGTACTGATGATAAAAACAATCAGGTACTCACTCCAGAATAGGCTTACGAGAATGAGTGTACTGATGATAAAAACAATCATGTACTCGCTCCAGTATAGACTTACAAGAATGAGTGTACTGATGATAAAAACAATCATGTACTCGCTCCAGTATAGGCTTACAAGAATGAGAGTGTACTGATGATAAAAACAATCAGGTACTGACTCCAGTATATGCTTACAAGAATGAGAGTGTACTGATGATAAAAACAATCAAGTACTCACTCCAGTATATGCTTACAAGAATGTGAGTGTACTGATTATAAAATTAATCAGGTACTCACTCCAGTATAGGCTTACAAGAATGAGGGTACTGATGATAAAAACAATCAGGTACTCACTCCAGTATAGGCTTACAAGAATGAGAGTGCACTGATGATAAAACAATCAGGTACTCACTCCAGTATAGGCTTGCAAGAATGATTGTACTGATGATAAAAACAATCAGGTCCTCACTCCAGTACAGGCTTACAAGAATGAGAGTGTACCGATGATAAAAACAATCAGGTATTCACTCCAGTATAGGCTTACAAGAATGAGTGTACTGATGATAAAAACAATCAGGTACTCACTCCAGTATAGGCTTACAAGAATGAGAGTGTACTGACGATGAAAACAATCAGGTACTCACTCCATATAGGCTTACAAGAATGAGTGTACTGATGATAAAAATAATCAGGTACTCACTCCAGTATAGGCTTACAAGAAAGAGTGTACTGATGAAAAAAACAATCAGGTACTCTCTCCAGAATAGGCTTACAAGAATGAGAGTGTACTGATGATAAAAATAATCAGGTATTCACTCCAGTATAGGCTTACAAGAATGAGAGTGTACTGATGATGAAAACAATCAGGTACTCACTCCAGTATAGGCTTACAAGAATGAGAGTGCACTGACGATAAAAACAATCAGGTATTCACTCCAGTATAGGCTTACAAGAATGAGAGTGCACTGGCGATAAAAACAATCAGGTACTCACTCCAGTATAGGTTTACAAGAATGAGTGTGTACTGATGATAAAAACAATCAAGTACTCGCTCCAGTATAGGCTTAAAAGAATCAGAGTGTACTGATGATAAAAACAATCAGGTACTCACTCCAGTATAGGCTTAAAAGAATGAGTGTACTGATGATAAAAACAATCAGGTACTCACTCCAGTATAGGCTTAAAAGAATCAGAGTGTACTGATGATAAAAACAATCAGGTACTCACTCCAGTATATGCTTACAAAAATGAGAGTGTACTGATGATAAAAACAATCAGGTACTCGCTCCAGTATAGGCTTACACGAATGAGAGTGTACTGATGATCAAAATAATCAGGTACTCACTCCAGCATAGGCTTACAAGAATGAGGGTACTGATGATAAAAACAATCAGGTACTCACTCCAGTATAGGCTTACAAGAATGATTGTACTGATGATAAAAGCAATCAGGTACTCACTCCAGTATAGGCTTACAAGAATGAGTGTACTGATGATAAAAACAATCAGGTACTCACTCCAGTATAGGCTTACAAGAATGAGTGTACTGATGATAAAAACAATCAGGTACTCACTCCAGTATAGGCTTACGAGAATGAGTGTACTGATGATAAAAACAATCATGTACTCGCTCCAGTATAGACTTACAAGAATGAGTGTACTGATGATAAAAACAATCATGTACTCGCTCCAGTATAGGCTTACAAGAATGAGAGTGTACTGATGATAAAAACAATCAGGTACTGACTCCAGTATATGTTTACAAGAATGAGAGTGTACTGATGATAAAAACAATCAAGTACTCACTCCAGTATATGCTTACAAGAATGTGAGTGTACTGATTATAAAATTAATCAGGTACTCACTCCAGTATAGGCTTACAAGAATGAGGGTACTGATGATAAAAACAATCAGGTACTCACTCCAGTATAGGCTTACAAGAATGAGAGTGCACTGATGATAAAACAATCAGGTACTCACTCCAGTATAGGCTTGCAAGAATGATTGTACTGATGATAAAAACAATCAGGTCCTCACTCCAGTACAGGCTTACAAGAATGAGAGTGTACCGATGATAAAAACAATCAGGTATTCACTCCAGTATAGGCTTACAAGAATGAGTGTACTGATGATAAAAACAATCAGGTACTCACTCCAGTATAGGCTTACAAGAATGAGAGTGTACTGACGATGAAAACAATCAGGTACTCACTCCATATAGGCTTACAAGAATGAGTGTACTGATGATAAAAATAATCAGGTACTCACTCCAGTATAGGCTTACAAGAAAGAGTGTACTGATGAAAAAACAATCAGGTACTCTCTCCAGAATAGGCTTACAAGAATGAGAGTGTACTGATGATAAAAATAATCAGGTATTCACTCCAGTATAGGCTTACAAGAATGAGAGTGTACTGATGATGAAAACAATCAAGTACTCGCTCCAGTATAGGCTTACAAGAATGAGTGTACTGATGATAAAAACAATCAGGTACTCACTCCAGCATAGGCTTACAAGAATGAGAGTGTACTGATGATAAAAACAATCAGGTACTCACTCCAGTATAGGCTTACAAGAATGAGTGTACTGATGATAAAAACAATCAGGTACTCACTCCAGTATAGGCTTACAAGAATGAGTGTACTGATGATAAAAACAATCAGGTACTCACTCCAGTATAGGCTTACGAGAATGAGTGTACTGATGATAAAAACAATCATGTACTCGCTCCAGTATAGACTTACAAGAATGAGTGTACTGATGATAAAAACAATCATGTACTCGCTCCAGTATAGGCTTACAAGAATGAGAGTGTACTGATGATAAAAACAATCAGGTACTGACTCCAGTATATGTTTACAAGAATGAGAGTGTACTGATGATAAAAACAATCAAGTACTCACTCCAGTATATGCTTACAAGAATGTGAGTGTACTGATTATAAAATTAATCAGGTACTCACTCCAGTATAGGCTTACAAGAATGAGGGTACTGATGATAAAAACAATCAGGTACTCACTCCAGTATAGGCTTACAAGAATGAGAGTGCACTGATGATAAAACAATCAGGTACTCACTCCAGTATAGGCTTGCAAGAATGATTGTACTGATGATAAAAACAATCAGGTCCTCACTCCAGTACAGGCTTACAAGAATGAGAGTGTACCGATGATAAAAACAATCAGGTATTCACTCCAGTATAGGCTTACAAGAATGAGTGTACTGATGATAAAAACAATCAGGTACTCACTCCAGTATAGGCTTACAAGAATGAGAGTGTACTGACGATGAAAACAATCAGGTACTCACTCCATATAGGCTTACAAGAATGAGTGTACTGATGATAAAAATAATCAGGTACTCACTCCAGTATAGGCTTACAAGAAAGAGTGTACTGATGAAAAAACAATCAGGTACTCTCTCCAGAATAGGCTTACAAGAATGAGAGTGTACTGATGATAAAAATAATCAGGTATTCACTCCAGTATAGGCTTACAAGAATGAGAGTGTACTGATGATGAAAACAATCAAGTACTCGCTCCAGTATAGGCTTACAAGAATGAGTGTACTGATGATAAAAACAATCAGGTACTCACTCCAGCATAGGCTTACAAGAATGAGAGTGTACTGATGATAAAAACAATCAGGTACTCACTCCAGTATAGGCTTACGAGAATGAGAGTGTACTGATGGTAAAAACAATCAGGTACTCACTCCAGTATAGGCTTACACGAATGAGTGTACTGATGATAAAAACAATCAGGTACTCACTCCAGTATAGGCTTACAAGAATGAGTGTACTGATGAAAAAAACAATCAGGTACTCACTCCAGTATAGGCTTACGAGAATGAGTGTACTGATGATAAAAACAATCATGTACTCGCTCCAGTATAGACTTACAAGAATGAGTGTACTGATGATAAAAACAATCATGTACTCGCTCCAGTATAGGCTTACAAGAATGAGAGTGTACTGATGATAAAAACAATCAGGTACTGACTCCAGTATATGCTTACAAGAATGAGAGTGTACTGATGATAAAAACAATCAAGTACTCACTCCAGTATATGCTTACAAGAATGTGAGTGTACTGATTATAAAATTAATCAGGTACTCACTCCAGTATAGGCTTACAAGAATGAGGGTACTGATGATAAAAACAATCAGGTACTCACTCCAGTATAGGCTTACAAGAATGAGAGTGCACTGATGATAAAACAATCAGGTACTCACTCCAGTATAGGCTTGCAAGAATGATTGTACTGATGATAAAAACAATCAGGTCCTCACTCCAGTACAGGCTTACAAGAATGAGAGTGTACCGATGATAAAAACAATCAGGTATTCACTCCAGTATAGGCTTACAAGAATGAGTGTACTGATGATAAAAACAATCAGGTACTCACTCCAGTATAGGCTTACAAGAATGAGAGTGTACTGACGATGAAAACAATCAGGTACTCACTCCATATAGGCTTACAAGAATGAGTGTACTGATGATAAAAATAATCAGGTACTCACTCCAGTATAGGCTTACAAGAAAGAGTGTACTGATGAAAAAAACAATCAGGTACTCTCTCCAGAATAGGCTTACAAGAATGAGAGTGTACTGATGAAAAAAATAATCAGGTATTCACTCCAGTATAGGCTTACAAGAATGAGAGTGTACTGATGATGAAAACAATCAAGTACTCGCTCCAGTATAGGCTTACAAGAATGAGTGTACTGATGAAAAAAGCAATCAGGTACTCACTCCAGTATAGGCTTACAAGAATGAGAGTGCACTGACGATAAAAACAATCAGGTATTCACTCCAGTATAGGCTTACAAGAATGAGAGTGCACTGGCGATAAAAACAATCAGGTACTCACTCCAGTATAGGTTTACAAGAATGAGTGTGTACTGATGATAAAAACAATCAAGTACTCGCTCCAGTATAGGCTTACAAGAATGAATGTACTGATGAAAAAAACAATCAGGTATTCACTCCAGTATAGGCTTACAAGAATGAGTGTACTGATGATAAAAACAATCAGGTACTCACTCCAGTATAGGCTTACAAGAATGAGAGTGTACTGATGATAAAAACACTCAGGTACTCACTCCAGTATATGCTTACAAAAATGAGAGTGTACTGATGATAAAAACAATCAGGTACTCGCTCCAGTATAGGCTTACACGAATGAGAGTGTACTGATGATAAAAATAATCAGGTACTCACTCCAGCATAGGCTTACAAGAATGAGGGTACTGATGATAAAAACAATCAGGTACTCACTCCAGTATAGGCTTACGAGAATGAGTGTACTGATGATAAAAACAATCATGTACTCGCTCCAGTATAGACTTACAAGAATGAGTGTACTGATGATAAAAACAATCATGTACTCGCTCCAGTATAGGCTTACAAGAATGAGAGTGTACTGATGATAAAAACAATCAGGTACTGACTCCAGTATATGCTTACAAGAATGTGAGTGTACTGATTATAAAATTAATCAGGTACTCACTCCAGTATAGGCTTACAAGAATGAGGGTACTGATGATAAAAACAATCAGGTACTCACTCCAGTATAGGCTTACAAGAATGAGAGTGCACTGATGATAAAACAATCAGGTACTCACTCCAGTATAGGCTTGCAAGAATGATTGTACTGATGATAAAAACAATCAGGTCCTCACTCCAGTACAGGCTTACAAGAATGAGAGTGTACCGATGATAAAAACAATCAGGTATTCACTCCAGTATAGGCTTACAAGAATGAGTGTACTGATGATAAAAACAATCAGGTACTCACTCCAGTATAGGCTTACAAGAATGAGAGTGTACTGACGATGAAAACAATCAGGTACTCACTCCATATAGGCTTACAAGAATGAGTGTACTGATGATAAAAATAATCAGGTACTCACTCCAGTATAGGCTTACAAGAAAGAGTGTACTGATGAAAAAACAATCAGGTACTCTCTCCAGAATAGGCTTACAAGAATGAGAGTGTACTGATGATAAAAATAATCAGGTATTCACTCCAGTATAGGCTTACAAGAATGAGAGTGTACTGATGATGAAAACAATCAAGTACTCGCTCCAGTATAGGCTTACAAGAATGAGTGTACTGATGATAAAAACAATCAGGTACTCACTCCAGCATAGGCTTACAAGAATGAGAGTGTACTGATGACAAAAACAATCAGGTACTCACTCCAGTATAGGCTTACGAGAATGAGAGTGTACTGATGGTAAAAACAATCAGGTACTCACTCCAGTATAGGCTTACACGAATGAGTGTACTGATGATAAAAACAATCAGGTACTCACTCCAGTATAGGCTTACAAGAATGAGTGTACTGATGAAAAAAACAATCAGGTACTCACTCCAGTATAGGCTTACGAGAATGAGTGTACTGATGATAAAAACAATCATGTACTCGCTCCAGTATAGACTTACAAGAATGAGTGTACTGATGATAAAAACAATCATGTACTCGCTCCAGTATAGGCTTACAAGAATGAGAGTGTACTGATGATAAAAACAATCAGGTACTGACTCCAGTATATGCTTACAAGAATGAGAGTGTACTGATGATAAAAACAATCAAGTACTCACTCCAGTATATGCTTACAAGAATGTGAGTGTACTGATTATAAAATTAATCAGGTACTCACTCCAGTATAGGCTTACAAGAATGAGGGTACTGATGATAAAAACAATCAGGTACTCACTCCAGTATAGGCTTACAAGAATGAGAGTGCACTGATGATAAAACAATCAGGTACTCACTCCAGTATAGGCTTGCAAGAATGATTGTACTGATGATAAAAACAATCAGGTCCTCACTCCAGTACAGGCTTACAAGAATGAGAGTGTACCGATGATAAAAACAATCAGGTATTCACTCCAGTATAGGCTTACAAGAATGAGTGTACTGATGATAAAAACAATCAGGTACTCACTCCAGTATAGGCTTACAAGAATGAGAGTGTACTGACGATGAAAACAATCAGGTACTCACTCCATATAGGCTTACAAGAATGAGTGTACTGATGATAAAAATAATCAGGTACTCACTCCAGTATAGGCTTACAAGAAAGAGTGTACTGATGAAAAAAACAATCAGGTACTCTCTCCAGAATAGGCTTACAAGAATGAGAGTGTACTGATGAAAAAAATAATCAGGTATTCACTCCAGTATAGGCTTACAAGAATGAGAGTGTACTGATGATGAAAACAATCAAGTACTCGCTCCAGTATAGGCTTACAAGAATGAGTGTACTGATGAAAAAAGCAATCAGGTACTCACTCCAGTATAGGCTTACAAGAATGAGAGTGCACTGACGATAAAAACAATCAGGTATTCACTCCAGTATAGGCTTACAAGAATGAGAGTGCACTGGCGATAAAAACAATCAGGTACTCACTCCAGTATAGGTTTACAAGAATGAGTGTGTACTGATGATAAAAACAATCAAGTACTCGCTCCAGTATAGGCTTACAAGAATGAATGTACTGATGAAAAAAACAATCAGGTATTCACTCCAGTATAGGCTTACAAGAATGAGTGTACTGATGATAAAAACAATCAGGTACTCACTCCAGTATAGGCTTACAAGAATGAGAGTGTACTGATGATAAAAACACTCAGGTACTCACTCCAGTATATGCTTACAAAAATGAGAGTGTACTGATGATAAAAACAATCAGGTACTCGCTCCAGTATAGGCTTACACGAATGAGAGTGTACTGATGATAAAAATAATCAGGTACTCACTCCAGCATAGGCTTACAAGAATGAGGGTACTGATGATAAAAACAATCAGGTACTCACTCCAATATAGGCTTACAAGAATGATTGTACTGATGATAAAAGCAATCAGGTACTCACTCCAGCATAGGCTTACAAGAATGAGAGTGTACTGATGATAAAAACAATCAGGTACTCACTCCAGTATAGGCTTACGAGAATGAGAGTGTACTGATGGTAAAAAGAATCAGGTACTCACTCCAGTATAGGCTTACAAGAATGAGTGTACTGATGATAAAAACAATCAGGTACTCACTCCAGCATAGGCTTACAAGAATGAGTGTACTGATGATAAAAACAATCAGGTACTCACTCCAGTATAGGCTTACGAGAATGAATGTACTGATGATAAAAACAATCAGGTATTCACTCCAGTATAGGCTTACAAGAATGAGTGTACTGATGATAAAAACAATCAGGTACTCACTCCAGTATAGGCTTACAAGAATGAGAGTGTACTGACGATAAAAACAATCAGATACTCACTCCATATAGGCTTACAAGAATGAGTGTACTGATGATAAAAATAATCAGGTACTCACTCCAGCATAGGCTTACAAGAAAGAGTGTACTGATGAAAAAAACAATCAGGTACTCTCTCCAGTATAGGCTTACAAGAATGAGAGTGTACTGATGATAAAAATAATCAGGTATTCACTCCAGTATAGGCTTACAAGAATGAGAGTGTACTGATGATAAAAACAATCAGGTACTCACTCCAGTATAGGTTTACAAGAATGAGTGTGTACTGATGATAAAAACAATCAAGTACTCGCTCCAGTATAGGCTTACAAGAATGAGTGTACTGATGAAAAAAACAATCAGGTATTCACTCCAGTATAGGCTTACAAGAATGAGTGTACTGATGATAAAAACAATCAGGTACTCACTCCAGTATAGGCTTACAAGAATGAGAGTGTACTGACGATGAAAACAATCAGGTACTCACTCCATATAGGCTTACAAGAATGAGTGTACTGATGATAAAAATAATCAGGTACTCACTCCAGTATAGGCTTACAAGAAAGAGTGTACTGATGAAAAAACAATCAGGTACTCTCTCCAGAATAGGCTTACAAGAATGAGAGTGTACTGATGATAAAAATAATCAGGTATTCACTCCAGTATAGGCTTACAAGAATGAGAGTGTACTGATGATGAAAACAATCAAGTACTCGCTCCAGTATAGGCTTACAAGAATGAGTGTGTACTGATGATAAAAACAATCAGGTACTCACTCCAGCATAGGCTTACAAGAATGAGAGTGTACTGATGATAAAAACAATCAGGTACTCACTCCAGTATAGGCTTACGAGAATGAGAGTGTACTGATGGTAAAAACAATCAGGTACTCACTCCAGTATAGGCTTACAAGAATGAGTGTACTGATTAAAAAAAAAATCAGGTACTCACTCCAGAATAGGCTTACGAGAATGAGTGTACTGATGATAAAAACAATCATGTACTCGCTCCAGTATAGACTTACAAGAATGAGTGTACTGATGATAAAAACAATCATGTACTCGCTCCAGTATAGGCTTACAAGAATGAGAGTGTACTGATGATAAAAACAATCAGGTACTGACTCCAGTATATGCTTACAAGAATGAGAGTGTACTGATGATAAAAACAATCAAGTACTCACTCCAGTATATGCTTACAAGAATGTGAGTGTACTGATTATAAAATTAATCAGGTACTCACTCCAGTATAGGCTTACAAGAATGAGGGTACTGATGATAAAAACAATCAGGTACTCACTCCAGTATAGGCTTACAAGAATGAGAGTGCACTGATGATAAAACAATCAGGTACTCACTCCAGTATAGGCTTGCAAGAATGATTGTACTGATGATAAAAACAATCAGGTCCTCACTCCAGTACAGGCTTACAAGAATGAGAGTGTACCGATTATAAAAACAATCAGGTATTCACTCCAGTATAGGCTTACAAGAATGAGTGTACTGATGATAAAAACAATCAGGTACTCACTCCAGTATAGGCTTACAAGAATGAGAGTGTACTGACGATGAAAACAATCAGGTACTCACTCCATATAGGCTTACAAGAATGAGTGTACTGATGATAAAAATAATCAGGTACTCACTCCAGTATAGGCTTACAAGAAAGAGTGTACTGATGAAAAAAACAATCAGGTACTCTCTCCAGAATAGGCTTACAAGAATGAGAGTGTACTGATGAAAAAAATAATCAGGTATTCACTCCAGTATAGGCTTACAAGAATGAGAGTGTACTGATGATGAAAACAATCAAGTACTCGCTCCAGTATAGGCTTACAAGAATGAGTGTACTGATGAAAAAAGCAATCAGGTACTCACTCCAGTATAGGTTTACAAGAATGAGTGTGTACTGATGATAAAAACAATCAAGTACTCGCTCCAGTATAGGCTTACAAGAATGAATGTACTGATGAAAAAAACAATCAGGTACTCACTCCAGTATAGGCTTAAAAGAATGAGTGTACTGATGATAAAAACAATCAGGTACTCACTCCAGTATAGGCTTAAAAGAATCAGAGTGTACTGATGATAAAAACAATCAGGTACTCACTCCAGTATATGCTTACAAAAATGAGAGTGTACTGATGATAAAAACAATCAGGTACTCGCTCCAGTATAGGCTTACACGAATGAGAGTGTACTGATGATCAAAATAATCAGGTACTCACTCCAGCATAGGCTTACAAGAATGAGGGTACTGATGATAAAAACAATCAGGTACTCACTCCAGTATAGGCTTACAAGAATGATTGTACTGATGATAAAAGCAATCAGGTACTCACTCCAGCATAGGCTTACAAGAATGAGAGTGTACTGATGATAAAAACAATCAGGTACTCACTCCAGTATAGGCTTACGAGAATGAGAGTGTACTGATGGTAAAAAGAATCAGGTACTCACTCCAGTATAGGCTTACAAGAATGAGTGTACTGATGATAAAAACAATCAGGTACTCACTCCAGCATAGGCTTACAAGAATGAGTGTACTGATGATAAAAACAATCAGGTACTCACTCCAGTATAGGCTTACGAGAATGAGTGTACTGATGATAAAAACAATCATGTACTCGCTCCAGTATAGACTTACAAGAATGAGTGTACTGATGATAAAAACAATCATGTACTCGCTCCAGTATAGGCTTACAAGAATGAGAGTGTACTGATGATAAAAACAATCAGGTACTGACTCCAGTATATGCTTACAAGAATGAGAGTGTACTGATGATAAAAACAATCAAGTACTCACTCCAGTATATGCTTACAAGAATGTGAGTGTACTGATTATAAAATTAATCAGGTACTCACTCCAGTATAGGCTTACAAGAATGAGGGTACTGATGATAAAAACAATCAGGTACTCACTCCAGTATAGGCTTACAAGAATGAGAGTGTACTGATGATAAAACAATCAGGTACTCACTCCAGTATAGGCTTACAAGAATGATTGTACTGATGATAAAAACAATCAGGTCCTCACTCCAGTACAGGCTTACAAGAATGAGAGTGTACCGATGATAAAAACAATCAGGTATTCACTCCAGTATAGGCTTACAAGAATGAGTGTACTGATGATAAAAACAATCAGGTACTCACTCCAGTATAGGCTTACAAGAATGAGAGTGTACTGACGATAAAAACAATCAGATACTCACTCCATATAGGCTTACAAGAATGAGTGTACTGATGATAAAAATAATCAGGTACTCACTCCAGCATAGGCTTACAAGAAAGAGTGTACTGATGAAAAAAACAATCAGGTACTCTCTCCAGTATAGGCTTACAAGAATGAGAGTGTACTGATGATAAAAATAATCAGGTATTCACTCCAGTATAGGCTTACAAGAATGAGAGTGTACTGATGATAAAAACAATCAGGTACTCACTCCAGTATAGGTTTACAAGAATGAGTGTGTACTGATGATAAAAACAATCAAGTACTCGCTCCAGTATAGGCTTACAAGAATGAGTGTACTGATGAAAAAAACAATCAGGTATTCACTCCAGTATAGGCTTACAAGAATGAGTGTACTGATGATAAAAACAATCAGGTACTCACTCCAGTATAGGCTTAAAAGAATCAGAGTGTACTGATGATAAAAACAATCAGGTACTCACTCCAGTATATGCTTACAAGAATGAGAGTGTATTGATGATAAAAACAATCAAGTACTCGCTCCAATATAGGCTTACAAGAATGAATGTACTGATGAAAAAAACAATCAGGTACTCACTCCAGTATAGGCTTAAAAGAATGAGTGTACTGATGATAAAAACAATCAGGTACTCACTCCAGTATAGGCTTAAAAGAATGAGAGTGTACTGATGATAAAAACAATCAGGTACTCACTCCAGTATATGCTTACAAGAATGAGAGTGTACTGATGATAAAAACAATCAGGTACTCGCTCCAGTATAGGCTTACACGAATGAGAGTGTACTGATGATCAAAACAATCAGGTACTCACTCCAGCATAGGCTTACAAGAATGAGGGTACTGATGATAAAAACAATCAGGTACTCACTCCAGTATAGGCTTACAAGAATGATTGTACTGATGATAAAAACAATCAGGTACTCACTCCAGCATAGGCTTACAGGAATGAGAGTGTACTGATGATAAAAACAATCAGGTACTCACTCCAGTATAAGCTTACGAGAATGAGAGTGTACTGATGGTAAAAACAATCAGGTACTCACTCCAGTATAGGCTTACAATAATGAGTGTACTGATGATAAAAACAATCAGGTACTCACTCCAGTATAGGCTTACAAGAATGAGTGTACTGATGATCAAAACAATCAGGTACTCACTCCAGAATAGGATTACGAGAATGAGTGTACTGATGAAAAAAACAATCATGTACTCGCTCCAGTATAGACTTACAAGAATGAGTGTACTGATGATAAAAACAATCATGTACTCGCTCCAGTATAGGCTTACAAGAATGAGAGTGTACTGATGATAAAAACAATCAGGTACTGACTCCAGTATATGCTTACAAGAATGAGAGTGTACTGATGATAAAAACAATCAAGTACTCACTCCAGTATATGCTTACAAGAATGTGAGTGTACTGATTATAAAATTAATCAGGTACTCACTCCAGTATAGGCTTACAAGAATGAGGGTACTGATGATAAAAGCAATCAGGTACTCACTCCAGTATAGGCTTACAAGAATGAGAGTGTACTGATGATAAAACAATCAGGTACTCACTCCAGTATAGGCTTACAAGAATGATTGTACTGATGATAAAAACAATCAGGTCCTCACTCCAGTACAGGCTTACAAGAATGAGAGTGTACCGATGATAAAAACAATCAGGTATTCACTCCAGTATAGGCTTACAAGAATGAGTGTACTGATGATAAAAACAATCAGGTACTCACTCCAGTATAGGCTTACAAGAATGAGAGTGTACTGACGATAAAAACAATCAGGTACTCACTCCAGTATAGGCTTACAAGAATGAGTGTACTGATGATAAAAATAATCAGGTACTCACTCCAGTATAGGCCTACAAGAAAGAGTGTACTGATGAAAAAAACAATCAGGTACTCTCTCCAGTATAGGCTTACAAGAATGAGAGTGTACTGATGATAAAAATAATCAGGTATTCACTCCAGTATAGGCTTACAAGAATGAGAGTGTACTGATGATAAAAACAATCAGGTACTCACTCCAGTATAGGTTTACAAGAATTAGTGTGTACTGATGATAAAAACAATCAAGTACTCGCTCCAGTATAGGCTTACAAGAATGAGTGTACTGATGAAAAAAACAATCAGGTATTCACTCCAGAATAGGCTTACAAGAATGAGTGTACTGATGATAAAAACAATCAGGTACTCACTCCAGTATAGGCTTAAAAGAATCAGAGTGTACTGATGATAAAAAAAATCAGGTACTCACTCCAGTATATGCTTACAAGAATGAGAGTGTATTGATGATAAAAAAATCAGGTACTCGCTCCAGTATAGTCTTACACGAATGAGAGTGTACTGATGATAAAAACAATCAGGTACTCACTCCAGTATAGGCGTACGAGAATGAGAGTGTACTGATGTTAAAAACAATCAGGTACTCACTCCAGTATAGGCTTACAAGAATGAGAGTGTACTGATGATAAAAACAATCAGGTACTCACTCCAGTATAGGCTTACATGAATGAGAGTATACTGACGATAAAAACAATCAGGTACTCACTCCAGTATAGGCTTACAAGAATGAGTGTACTGATGATAAAAATAATCAGGTACTCACTCCAGTATAGGCTTACAAGAAAGAGTGTACTGATGATAAAAACAATCAGGTACTCACTCCAGTATATGCTTACAAGAATGAGAGTGTACTGATGATAAAAAACAATCAGATACTCACTCCAGTATAGGCTTACAAGAATGAGTGTACTGATGAAAAAAACAATCAGGTACTCACTCCAGTATATGCGTACAAGAATGAGAGTGTACTGATGATAAAAACAATCAGGTACTCGCTCCAGTATAGGCTTACACGAATGAGAGTGTACTGATGATAAACACAATCAGGTACTCACTCCAGTATAGGCTTACAAGAATGAGAGTGTACTGATGTTAAAAACAATCAGGTACTCACTACAGTATTGGCTTACAAGCATGAGAGTGTACTGATGACAAAAACAATCAGGTACTCGCTCCAGTATAGGCTTACACGAATGAGAGTGTACTGATGATAAAAACAATCAGGTACTCACTCCAGTATAGGATTACAAGAATGAGAGTGTACTGATGATAAACACAATCAGGTACTCACTACAGTATTGGCTTACAAGCATGAGAGTGTACTGATGATATAAACAATCAGGTACTCACTCTAGTATAGGCTTACAAGAATGAGAGTGTACTGATGATAAAAACAATCAAGTACTCACTCCAGTATAGGCTTACAAGAATGAGTGTACTAATGATAAAACAATCAGGTACTCACTCCAGTATAGGCTTACAAGAATGAGTGTACTGATGATAAAAACAATCAGGTACTCACTCCAGTATAGGCTTACAAGAATGAGTGTACTGATGATAAAAACAATCAGGTACTCACTCCAGTATATGCGTACAAGAATGAGAGTGTACTGATGATAAAAACAATCAGGTACTCGCTCAAGTATAGGCTTACACGAATGAGAGTGTACTGATGATAAACACAATCAGGTACTCACTCCAGTATAGGCTTACAAGAATGAGAGTGTACTGATGATAAAAACAATCAGGTACTCACTACAGTATTGGCTTACAAGCATGAGAGTGTACTGATGACAAAAACAATCAGGTACTCGCTCCAGTATAGGCTTACACGAATGAGAGTGTACTGATAATAAAAACAATCAGGTACTCACTCCAGTATAGGATTACAAGAATGAGAGTGTACTGATGATAAACACAATCAGGTACTCACTACAGTATTGGCTTACAAGCATGAGAGTGTACTGATGATAAAAACAATCAAGTACTCACTCCAGTATAGGCTTACAAGAATGAGTGTACTAATGGAAAAAACAATCAGGTACTCACTCCAGTATAGGCTTACAAAAATGAGTGTACTGATGATAAAAACAATCAGGTACTCACTCCAGTATAGGCTTACAAGAATGAGTGTACTGATGATAAAAACAATCAGGTACTCACTCCAGTATAGGCTTACAAGAATGAGAGTGTACTGACGAAAAAAAAATCAGGTACTCACTCCAGTATAGGCTTACAAGAATGAGTCTACTGATGATAAAAATAATCAGGTACTCACTCCAGTATAGGCTTACAAGAATGAGTGTACTGATGATAAAAACAATCAGGTACTCACTCCAGTATAGGCTTACAAGAATGAGAGTGTACTGATGATAAAAACAATCAGGTACTCACTCCAGTATATGCTTACAAGAATGAGAGTGTACTGATGATAAAAACAATCAGGTACTCGCTCCAGTATAGGCTTACACGAATGAGAGTGTACTGATGATACAAACAATCAGGTACTCACTCCAGTATAGGCTTACAAGAATGAGAGTGTACTGATGATAAAAACAATCAGGTACTCACTACAGTATTGGCTTACAAGCATGAGAGTGTACTGATGACAAAAACAATCAGGTACTCGCTCCAGTATAGGCTTACACGAATGAGAGTGTACTGATGATAAAAACAATCAGGTACTCACTCCAGTATAGGCTTACAAGAATGAGAGTGTACTGATGATAAGCACAATCAGGTACTCACTACAGTATTGGCTTACAAGCATGAGAGTGTACTTATGATAAAAACAATCAGGTACTCACTCTAGTATAGGCTTACAAGAATGAGAGTGTACTGATGATAAAAACAATCAGGTACTCACTCTAGTATAGGCTTACGAGAATGAGAATGTACTGATGATAAAAACAATCAGGTACTCACACCAGTATAGGCTTACACGAATGAGAGTGTACTAATGATAAAAACAATCAGGTACTCGCTCCAGTATAGGCTTACAAGAATGAGAGTGTACTGAAATTGTACAAAGAACGAAATTACAAGACTGGTGTTTTATATATTAATAATACATAAATTATTTAATTGTCTATTATCTAATCTTTATGTGGAAAAGTCATTGTTGCGTAATGAGTTTATTTCTTTTGGTTTCGATCCTGTCTAACATTCTGTTAAATTCGATATTGTTTGAAATAAAATAATAATGTCCCCTCTTCACTTTCACCTATAAATTATGTAATACAACAATTACAGTCTTTTCACTTGTGAGTCTAATGTATTAATGCATACGAGTGTTTATGGACCTGGTGAACCAATATTGACCTCGGCCTACGACCCCCGTTATTGATTTCGTAGGTCCACAAGAACTCATATCGACCTTTACATTATACTATAATTGTATATAATTTAACTCCACATTATGTGGTTAATAGAATACGAACAACTCAACTTCTTTCAACCTCGTAATGAATATTCAATAATTTGGGAAGATGTTGAATTGTGATTGTATTTTTTACTGTTATCTACTTTACTATTCTAATTTTATTTTGTTTGTCTATCAATTTAACTGTATTATGAGTTGAAACTGTGGACTGTCGTGCTTTAGTTTCTCGTTGTTTTCTTCTGGCCACTTAAGTATTCTTAGTCATAACATGTAACATGTCAATTATCCAATATATTTATTGACTTATGCATCCTGTAAGTACAAACCTTTCATCCGAACTTCAAACTCAAATGAAGTATGGTAGCCATCGGTGTATTCTAATATCACACTATAGTTTCCCGTATTTGAACAGTAGGCCTTGGGCTGTACTAGCCTTAGCATTTGGTCAGTCCTTGATATGTCATAATCAACTATCCAATCATGGACAGATTTTGTAAAGTTGGAAACTGTGGAATTGACAGATATGTTGAATTGAGAGAGATTATAGGAGTAGGCCGATGACGTCTGTTGTATCGTTATATGTGATATTCTGCTTGTGTTATGTAAATCATCATACGGAATACAGATACGGTCTCCAGGAGAAACAACAGATTCTTGGTTATTACATTTCTCTAAAATGGAATAATAAAATTAATATCATTAAAACAATAGATACGATCTCAAGGAGAAACAACATATTCTTGGTTATTACATTTGTCTAAAATGGAATAATAAAATTAATATCATTAAAACAATAGATACGATCTCAAGGAGAAACAACAGATTTTTGGTTATTCCATTTGTCTATAATGGAACAATACAATTGATATCATTATAACAATAGATACGATCTCCCGGTGAAACAACAGATTCTTGGTTATTACATTTGTCTAAAATGGAATAATAAAATTAATATCATTAAAGCAATAGATACGATCTCAAGGAGAAACAACAGATTCTTGGTTATTCCATTTGTCTAAAATGGAATAATAAAATTAATATCATTATAACAATAGATACGATCTCCCGGTGAAACAACAGATTCTTGGTTATTACATTTGTCTATAATGGAACAATACAATTGATATCATTATAACAATAGATACGATCTCAAGGAGAAACAACAGATTCTTGGTTATTACATTTGTCTATAATGGAACAATACAATTGATATCATTATAACAATAGATACGATCTCCCGGTGAAACAACAGATTTTTGGTTATTCCATTTGTCTAAAATGGAACAATAAAATTGATATCATTATAACAATAGATACGATCTCCCGGTG
Organism: Bathymodiolus septemdierum; assembly: GCA_963383655.1. Taxonomy (NCBI): domain Eukaryota; kingdom Metazoa; phylum Mollusca; class Bivalvia; order Mytilida; family Modiolidae; genus Bathymodiolus; species Bathymodiolus septemdierum. Next base: position 123,117,778 of record OY726519.1, on the reverse strand, counting down.
AAACAACAGATTCTTGGTTATTACATTTGTCTAAAATGGAATAATAAAATTAATATCATTATAACAATAGATACGATCTCAAGGAGAAACAACAGATTCTTGGTTATTCCATTTGTCTAAAATGGAATAATAAAATTAATATCATTATAACAATAGATACGATCTCAAGGAGAAACAACAGATTCTTGGTTATTACATTTGTCTATAATGGAACAATACAATTGATATCATTATAACAATAGATACGATCTCCCGGTGAAACAACAGATTTTTGGTTATTCCATTTGTCTAAAATGGAACAATAAAATTGATATCATTATAACAATAGATACGATCTCCCGGTGAAACAACAGATTCTTGGTTATTACATTTGTCTAAAATGGAATAATAAAATTAATATCATTATAACAATAGATACGATCTCAAGGAGAAACAACAGATTCTTGGTTATTCCATTTGTCTAAAATGGAATAATAAAATTAATATCATTATAAAAATAGATACGATCTCCTGGTGAAACAACAGATTCTTGGTTATTACATTTGTCTATAATGGAACAATACAATTGATATCATTATAACAATAGATACGATCTCCCGGTGAAACAACAGATTTTTGATTATTCCATTTGTCTATAATGGAATAATAAAATTGATATCATTATAACAATAGATACGATCTCAAGGAGAAACAACAGATTCTTGGTTATTACATTTGTCTATAATGGAACAATACAATTGATATCATTATAACAATAGATACGATCTCCCGGTGAAACAACAGATTTTTGGTTATTCCATTTGTCTAAAATGGAACAATAAAATTGATATCATTATAACAATAGATACGATCTCCCGGTGAAACAACAGATTTTTGATTATTCCATTTGTCTATAATGGAACAATACAATTGATATCATTATAACAATAGATACGATCTCCCGGTGAAACAACAGATTTTTGGTTATTCCATTTGTCTAAAATGGAACAATAAAATTGATATCATTATAACAATAGATACGATCTCCCGGTGAAACAACAGATTTTTGGTTATTCCATTTGTCTATAATGGAACAATAAAATTGATATCATTATAACAATAGATACGATCTCCCGGTGAAACAACAGATTTTTGGTTATTCCATTTGTCTAAAATGGAACAATACAATTGATATCATTATAACAATAGATACGATCTCCCGGTGAAACAACAGATTTTTGGTTATTCCATTTGTCTAAAATGGAACAATACAATTGATATCATTATAACAATAGATACGATCTCCCGGTGAAACAACAGATTTTTGGTTATTCCATTTGTCTAAAATGGAATAATAAAATTAATGTCGTTAAAATAATACATGAAACAAATATGAAAGAACATCATGACACATTGCAGACTTCTTATAAAATAAATCACTATGTCTTGCCAGTATGAAGCTGCTGAAGACAGCCTGTGCAGTTCTGTTATCGTTTGTTATCTATATTGCCGTTGGACATCAAATTGCCAAGAGAGGATTGATATCCCATCAACTGATTTATCTTCGCCTCATCATTGTGCCTGTCCAATGCCAGTGCCTTGATTTCCAACGTCATGTGATGTTGTTTCTTATAATGTACAATGTTTTGAGGTGATATGATGTTATTGTTCGTTTTCTTGGTATTCGTTAAAATTGTTAAATCACTGTTTAAACTTTCTTTTCAAAATCTCTGTGTGTGAATTTGAAATTTGATCAATCAAATAACCATATTTAACATGCGCCATGCATTTTGTTTTTCATTCTAAAAACAGTAGGTGTAAAGTGAAATGCTACGTCCAACATCAACATGTGTGTGTCCACTGGTTGTCAGGAACATGCTATGTGTGCGTCCACTGGTTGTCAGGAACATGCTATGTGTGTGTTCACTGGTTGTCAGGAACATGTTATGTTTGTGTCCACTGGTTGTCAGGTACATGTTATTATTGTTTCTACATCTGTTTATCTTTTTATGTTTTGAACACATTATTTAATGCTAGTAAACTTTTTACTCATTGTATCATATGAATCGTTTAAATCGCCAAACTTCAAGTGGTCACAATATATACTTAGGTGAAAATATACATTTGATAACGGTTCCGGATTAGCCAGATTTTTCAATTTCTATCATCATTATGTATTACCGTCATTGCACTGATGTCAATGTCATGTAATACTGTGTTCTAAATTGATGATGGCGGTAATAACAATGTCAGAAGAAGCGTAGAAAACAATTAATGGACACACAAGAACACAAGTAATACAAAAATAGGTGTTGTTGCTTAGAAAAAAGCATTGTAACAATAGTTTTTAACATGTAAATATTATTGATCAAATTAGTATTTACCTGTTAAAAATTCTGAAAAATAAAATTCAAGATTGATTGAAATATAACCTAATATATAACCAATTTAAACAAAATATGAATAAATTGCAAATGTGCAATGCAGCATTTATTTTGCATTGCGTTGTAATTTTATCAATTGTAGATAAACAATAAAATGTCGGAAATGATACTACATATACATATCAGGTACAACCATGCCATGATGATTTAATCGCCTCCATTTACACTCGTTTTTGATGGGTATGTATTGCTCATTGATTTAATTTTCTGTGTGGTATTTGTTTTATTTTGTGTTCTTTCTGTGTCTTGGTTTCAATGTTTCATGTGTCTCTGGATTGTCTATTCTTGGAAACCCATTCGGTTTTCTCTAACGCTTATCAATATCTGTGAAGTATGTTATAATCTCCACCAATGTTATGAGTAACTAAACAGAATTGCCAGAATTTCATTTATAGTGACCTTTAATTCGCTGATCCATTTCCATATGGCTTATGATGTGGTACATTTGTATATTTAAGTAAACACCATTCTATTATTCATTATTTACCAAATTTGTTTTTTTTCACGAAAAGTTATCTGGAAACAAGATATTTCTATATCATATAATTCTCTGTTTAGACTTACCTGGTGTAATTGTTTTCGGATCTGGATCTAAAAAGTAAAAAAAAAACTTACATTAGAAACATCGAATGATAAAACGTTAATATAACCAAAGAAAAAGACGGATACAATGAAATTCATTGGTCAATGCAAAACATATTTTACGCTCCCTTTATATAAAAATGTGGTGAATAAACATTTAAATCTAGAGTATAATGCTTGGCAAACGCATTCTTAGAAATAAATTACCTCCTGTTGATGAAGTAAACAAACTGGTCGAGGACAATTTACCTCCATGTTTTACTTGACATTGTTATGTTATGTCTATGCTGTAAAGTAGACCCATATAAAAGCCACATTGTGTTAATTGTTACACTTGAACTTATCTTCGTCATAAATAGGCTTGTTTTTTCTGTTTCCATGCACATCAGGTACAGTTTATATAGTTGCAGATTGTTTGCATTTAATTAGGCTGTAAAAATACCTTGTAGCTTTATCATCTCTGGTGTTGAACATTAGGTCTTAATGAGAATATATTGGTCTTTAAACAATTAATGGTAATTGCTATGGGATCTTTGTAGAACATCGACCTATTATTTTCAATTTCAACAACGATATAACAGAAATATTGTTGAAAGTTGCGTTAAACACCATAAAACTAACCAACCAACATCAACATCTATGTTAACCAATGCTAAACTGAAGATCTACTGGTTGGAATTAGAGCCATGAATTTGTGTGTATTCTGGGGCATTTGTGTCTACGTTACCACCGTGTTGTTTATACGTACAGTAATATGTTATAATCGTGATTAACTTCATTTCTTTATAGTAGGAAAGATGCAAATGCATACTTTTGTTGTCTAATTCACAACATGCTACTGTTGTTCTCTTCAAAGTTGGTTCAAACATTCACGTGCACTTGCACGTAACATGCAATTTGACGATAATTTAGCATGTATTAATGCTACTCGTTCATACTTTAATAGTGCTTTTATTCGTTGACACCAATTGTCGTGGTTTCTACAAAATGAATTGATCTAAGGGTTCTAGAATTCGTGGTTTCAAATATTAGAGAAACAAATGTATTCCGTTTGATTCTGACTTTCGTGGTTTAAGTGGACCACGAAATCAGCGAAATCTAGAACCTCACAATTAATAATAATTTCACAGTGTTCAAAATCAAATTAAAACCTCCCACTCTAGTGATGTTGATAGCAAGTTTTAATTTATTTTTTAAAGAGAAAGATTCCGGTACTTAATCTTTAATTACATACCACCGATATTTTTCTTTGTGACGATAGTTACCACCACCGCTACGAAGACAGACAGGCATATGCACACAACGATCACTAATGCTTTAATGTCCCGGCGCTGAAAAATAAAACAATAGAAACATACTTAGAAATAATAATAAAAAAACATAATCTAGAAGCATTATAAAAATTATAGAAATCTGCCAGTTTTATGATTTTCATATAAACTTAAATAAATAACATGCATGTTTATCCTGTGCCTAGCCAGGGAAGTGAGAGCTGATGTATTTGTGTGTAAGAGGTATCGATTTTGTTTTATCTTTCTTCGATTTTACTATTGGACTTTAGAATTGTTTCGACAGTGTGGTGTTTTTGGTTTTCATTTTATTGAACACTTGTGCATTGCCATATACTATATAGTCATAAAACCTTATAAATGTACCAACACTTTGGCTTTTCTTGTTGTGAAGCAATGACTAGTTATTTCTGTCAAAGTTGACAAGTCACGACTTTCTTTAAAATGCACCAAGGAATGAAGTCTGTCTTGGTGTCAAGTCACGACTTTTGAAAAAATTGTTCCAATTAATTAAGTCTCTGATTGTGTCAAGTTACGACTTTTGCATAACTTGTATCAATTCATTAACTCCTGGTTACTCATTTATTTGACAATTTTCGAAGCATTTTGCTTGTTGTTACCTCTAAAATCAAAATACTATGAACTTGGAAATTTTCAGTAACTTAATGGCAACACAGTGTTATTTGTCATATAGACTATGAATCTGCAGATTATTGGGCTTTGCTATGATATGCATTTTTAGTACTGGCTTCCACCAAAAATTTAAAAAAAATTCAATTAGAATCGACATAACTCATGGAGGTCATACTTTGCAACTTTGTATGACATTTTAGCATGGGTAATATTATCTTCGCTGCATTTTATTAATCGCTATTATAAATAGTTTTTCGGTAATAAGTTTATCCAATTGCAAATGTCATATAATTTATGGCTTCTAAAATAAAGCTTTGCAGTGTTGTTAAATCACTAATTGTGTATAAGAAACGTTTGAAGATGCCAATGTGATAATAGGAATCCGGGAAATCGAAGAAGGAACGACAATACGATGACCAAAAAGAACAAACAATAATATACAAAGAACTACATATAAAATGAAAGATTGAGCAATACAAATCCCACTACCAACCAGGGGTGAACTCAGCTGTTTTGGAAGTATAAGTAGTTACTTTTTCACTAGTTGCACCTGTCGTGTTACTATTATTACAAATCTGAAGATATGCCAAATTTTCATTGTGGTCACATCATGACCTTTGTATAAAAAGGAAAGTATGAGGATACCAAAGGGATAATTAGAAGCCGTAAGTCAGAGAAGGGCAGACAATTCAACGGCAAAATGAAAAAGAGCAAAAGGGTAAACGATGATCTACAAAAGGCTATGCCAAAAATGCTCAAAGTAATAAAGTCTTTGATTGTTGTAAAGTAAGTCAGTAATATTTGTAATAAATGAAAGAATATGACAAAAAGTGATGGTCAACAATTTCTACCAATACATGTATCAACCAAGCGTGGAATTATAGAGAAACACACACACACACACACACACACACTATTCTTGCTTCGAGAAAGATACAGTAGTTCCCATGTACAATCTGTAAGTTATGAAAAAAATATACATATCATACTGACACAACGAATCACTGAATTACAGACAGTTTCTGTCTTTTCAATGAAATATTCTTAGTGGTCACTAACTCTTTCAATACCTGTTTTACCAACTTGCCAATATACCCATATAATTAATAAGCATACCGTCATGACAGCTTCAGATTGTGGTAGGAAAATAGAAGAAACGCATGCAAAGTCGATAACTCTAACAAACATATGCATCAGAGCTTAATGAATTGCTTTTTATGATGTAATGAGCATTGCAACTACAATGTACAGTCAATTTATGAAACATTATAAGAAAACCAGAAGGTCAATAAATCATTCAATAATGGTCCGTGGAAACAACCAGAATAATTTGCATAAGGAAATAAGAATACATGCAATGCTTGGAGTAATTTCCGTTTAAAATGCTGGAGGGGTTGATGAAATATTTCAAGTCATCAAGATGAATAATAAAAACATAGATATCTAATTTAGTTCGAACTACGCGTTTATGGAATAATATTTAATATGTATGTTCACAGTCAAAAAACTGGAAAGCCCAATAATTAAAAAGGTCACTTATGCCTGCGTGAGGAGAAGATAATTTTAGTTGTATAGATATATATTATAGAATAATAAGAGGGAGATTTGGGACTTTAAAGCTACCTTAAGCCAAGCCATGAAAGGCAGCAGTCATGTATTTGTGTGTTAGAAGTATCGATGTTACCTCTTTCTACGATTTTGATATATAATTTTAGAATTGGTCCGACAGTGTGGCATTGTTTGTTTGTTTATCATTTTATTATATTACAAAGGAACTGTACATTTAAATAATACATATTTGTCAGGACCTAAACACTGATTACTGGAGGATGATACACTCGACGACTAATAGTCCACCAGCAGAGGTATTCTAAAATGGTCTGATGAAACACACATAACCCTAAATCAGTTATGGTTTCATGTCTGAGGGTAGAAACCTTGGCTTTAATAATAATTACATTACCTAGGGGTAGTAAATACCAATAACGAATATATATATAATACACCATGTCAGATCCGAATCTACGACGAATGGGTAGAAGATTCACTCGTGACTAATAGTCCATCAGAGGCATTTATTCTTTAATTGGGTGAGTGACGAATGAAACGACAGGCCAACAAAATATATCACCAGAACGGGGAGACATAATATACCAACTAGTAAAGAGCGAGAGAATAAGACATGAGTAGAGAATACATTCAAATCTCAAATTCATTCCCATTAATCTACGAGATAAGGTAGTATTCCATAAAAGTCGATAATATCTCGACCTCAGAGGAGTTTGAAGATATCAAAGGGGTAATCGGAATCCGTATATCGAAGACGAACAGACAACACAATGATCAAAAGAAAAAGTACAAAAAGACAAACAACGATCTACAAAACATACATATAACACTAAAGATCGAGTAACACGAACCCCACTAAAACTTCAGGTGCTACGGAATGGTAAGCAGTTCCGGCTCCAGAGATAGACATAATACATATGTCTAAGCGTGTGTATATGGTACATATATACTTAATATTATAATTTGACAGTAATTATTTATATATATATAGTGGATGATACAATATCTAGATATTATATATCTTACGTTGAAATTTGTGTCAGTCCTTTTCTTACTTTCATCAGGTGGTTGGTGAATGGGATAATCCTGCAAAGAGGTGCAAAATCATTAACCAATATCAAGCCATAAAATACTTTTTTTAAATATTAAATCATGTGTTCTAGCAGCCATTACACCTATCATGATAATATAAGTTTACATAGAAACATCAATGAATAAACACAATCTCAGTTCTGTCGCCTTGATCCGTTTATATATAAATGAACTCCTACACACCTTGGAGTGATATCAGGTGTTTTAGATGGTTAGATTCTCTACAGTAGTGTACGTTACCGGTAGTAAAGACACAATTCTGAAAAGTCTATCTCAACTTAAAGCATTATTTTCCTCTTTACAGTGAAACTGTGAAAATATAATAGTTTTGAAAGAAAAAACATAATTGATTCTTGATAACATGCTTACGGTAAAATCGTCTTATTATAAGCTGACATGATTCCATGTGATAGACAGAAATGTGAAATACATAGCACAATTAAACACTCATAATATGAAGTTAGTATACATCTACTAAACATAGGACATTAGTATGTGAGAGTAGTCTACAACGTTCACAAGGTTACAAACATAAATCAGAAACTTATTCATTTATGTGTTCACAACTCTTGTCATTCTGTTAATTTATTCATTCATGAGTTTACAGCTCTTGTCGTTCTGTTATCTTATTCATTCATGAGTTTACAGCTCTTTTCATTCTGTTAACTTATTCATTCATGAGTTTACAGCTCTTGTCATTCTGTTAACTTATTCATTCATGAGTTTACAGCTCTTGTCATTCTGTTAACTTATTCATTCATGAGCTTACAGCTCTTGTCATTCTGTTAAGAATAGGATCAGCATAAAACGTCTTTAATTCCCTTGTCTAATTTATCCTCATCTCTGCCATCTTGATATCAATTAATATACGTGGTATGAATCTAGCATCCGGGATCAGCCGAGTGGGATCATCCCAAGGAAAACTATGAACTGGTCGGTTATTTTAGTGCAAATTATCCTATGTCTGAGTGATGAGAACCATCGATTTAATAATATCTAAAGTAGGAAAAACAAGGCAAACTAAAATTATGTTAACTTACTGTCCTATCCGGCATAGATGAAGAAAAAAACGGATTGTTGCTGCTCCGATTACAGGACCAATGTTCTCTCTGTATACGTATTTTAGAAAAATGAAAACAAAAAAAAGAAATATCAATAAGCTATATACCACAAATGAAAAACCAAGAAGCCTTAAGAATTTTTGTTTTTGCATTGCATCGATCTGCAATCAAAATACACGCACGCACGCACGCACGCACGCACGCACGCACGCACGCACGCACGCACACACACACACACACACACACACACACACACACACACACACACACACACGCTCGCACGCACGCACACACACACACACACACACACACACACACACACACACACACACACACACACACACACACACACACACACACACACACACACACACACACACACACACACACACACACACACACACACACACACGAAGCGCACATACAAGACTACGACACATTATTCTTGTATCGAGAAAGATACAGTGTAGTCCCCATGTACAATCTGTAAGTTATAAAACAAAATATACATATCATACTGACACAATGAAACACTGAATTACAGACAGTTTCTGTCTTTTCAATGAAATATTCTTAGTGGTCACTAACTCTTTCAATACCTGTTTTACCAACTTGCCAATATACCCATATACTTAATAAGAATACCGTCATGACAGCTTCAGATTGTGGTAGGAAAATAGAAAAAACGCATGCAAAGTCGATAACTCTAACAGACATATGCATCAGAGCTTAATGAATTGCTTTTTATGATGTAGTGAGCATTGCAACTACAATGTACAGTCAATTTATGAAACATTATAAGAAAACCAGAAGGTCAATAAATCATTCAATAATGGTTCGTGGAAACAACCAGAATAATTTGTATAAGGAAATAAGAATACATACAATGCTTGGAGTAATTTCCGTTTAAAATGCTGGAGGGGTTGATGAAATATTTCAAGTCATCAAGATGAATAATAAAAACATAGATATCTAATTTAGTTCGAACTACGCGTTTATGGAATAATATTTAATATGTATGCTCACAGTCAAAAAACTGGAAAGCTCAATAATTAAAAAGGTCACTTATGCCTGCTTGAGGAGAAGATAATTTTAGTTGCATAGCTATATATTATAGAATAATAAGAGGGCCTTTAAAGCTACCTTAAGCCAAGCCATGAAAGGCAGCAGTCATGTATTTGTGTGTTAGAAGTATCGATGTTACCTCTTTCTACGATTTTGATATATAATTTTAGAATTGGTCCGACAGTGTGGCATTGTTTGTTTGTTTATCATTTTATTATATTACAAAGGAACTGTACATTTAAATAATACATATTTGTCAGGATCTAAACACTTATTACTGGGGGATGATACACTCGACGACTAATAGTCCACCAGCAGAGGTATCGACCCAGTGGTAGTAATATCTCCTTCTAAAATGGTCTGATCAAATACACATAACCATACATCAGTTATGGTTTCATGTCTGAGGGTAGAAACCTTGGCTTTAATAATAATTACATAACCTAGGGGCAGTCAATACCAATAACGAAAATATATATAATACACCATGTCAGATCCGAATCTCCGACGAATGTGTAGAAGATTCACACGTGACTAATAGTCCATCAGAGGCATTTATTCTTTAATTGGGTGAGTGGCGAATGAAATGACAGGGCAACAAAATATATCACCAGAACGGGGAGACATAAATATACCAACTAGTAAAGAGCGAAAGAATAAGACATGAGTAGAGAATACATTCAAATCTCAAATTCATTCCCATTAATCTACGAGATAAGGTAGTATTCCATAAAAGTCGATAATATCTAGACCTCAGAGGAGTTTGAAGATACCAAAGGGGTAATCAGAATCCGTATATCGAAGATGAACAGACAACACAATGGCCAAAAGAAAAAGTACAAAAGGACAAACAACGATCTACAAAACATACATATAACACTAAAGATCGAGCAACACGAACCCCACTAAAAACTCAGGTGCTCCGGAATGGTAAGCAGCTCTGGCTCCAGAGAGAGACATGATACATGTGTCTAAGCGTGTGTATATGGTACATATATACTTAATATTATAATTTGACAGTAATTATTTATATATATATAGTGGATGATACAATATCTAGATATTATATATCTTACGTTGAAATTTGTGTCAGTCCTTTTCTTACTTTCATCAGGTGGTTGGTGAATGGGATAATCCTGCAAAGAGGTGCAAAATCATTAACCAATATCAAGCCATAAAATACTTTTTTTAAATATTAAATCATGTGTTCTAGCAGCCATTACACCTATCATGATAATATATGTTTACATAGAAACATCAATGAATAAACACAGTCTCAGTTCTGTCGCCTTGATCCGTTTATATATAAATGAACTCCTATGCATCTTGGAGTGACGTCATGTGTTTTAGATGGTTAGATTCTCTATAGTAGTCTACGTTACCGGTAGTAAAGACACCATTATGAAAAGTCTATCTCAACTTAAAGCATTATTTTCCTCTTTACAGTGAAACTGTGAAAATATAATAGTTTTGTAAAAAAATACATAATTGATTCTTGATAGCATGCTTACGGTAAAATCGTCTTATTATAAGCTTACATCATTCCATGTGATAGACAGAAATGTGAAATGCATAGCACGATTAAACACTCATAATATGAAGTTAGTATACAGCTACAAAACATCGGACATTAGTATGTGAGAGTAGTCTACAACGTTCATAAGGTTACAAACTTAAATCAGAAACTTATTCATTTATGTGTTCACAACTCGTGTCTTTCTGTTAATTTATTCATTTATGTGTTCACAACTCGTGTCATTCTGTTAACTTATTCATTCATGAGTTTACAGCTCTTGTCATTCTGTTAACTTATTCATTCATGAGTTTACAGCTCTTGTCATTCTGTTAAGAATAGGATCAGCATAGAACTTCTTTAATTCCCTTGTCTAATTTATCCTCATCTCTGCCATCTTGATATCAATTAATACACGTGGTATGAATCTAGCATCCGGGATCAGCCGAGTGGGATCATCCCAAGGAAAATTATGAACTGGTAGGTTATTTTAGTGCAAATTATCCTATGTCTGAGTGATGAGAACCATCGATTTAATAATATCTAAAGTAGGAAAAACAAGGCAAACTAAAATTATGTTAACTTACTTTCCTAGCCAGTATAAATGAAGGAAAAAACGGAATGTTGCTTATGTGAGTAGGTAGACACTTTCCTCTCTGTATACGTATTTTAGAAAAATAAAAACAAAAAAAGAAATATCAATAAGCTATATACCACAAATGAAAAATCAAGAAGCATTAAGAATTTTTGCTTTTTGCATTGCATCGATCTGCAATCAAAATGTCTTCTTAATAAAATATATCAATATGATATGATGACAACCATACTGAACCGCCAAAGAAACGTAGTCTTTTTCAAAGTTTGCAAATTAAAAGATTGATGTTTGTTTGTGTGGAACTGGCCTCTATGATGTACGCGTTATATTTTTAAAATATTTTACGGTTCACTGCGCTCATACTGGGTCTCGAGAGGATCGTGGAACGCGCTCAAAAGCACGGAATGAAAAACATGGAAAGCTGGTGCAAATCATATTGAAAGACGCAGAAAATGCAAAGGCTGCCAGTACCGATATGGAACGCCAGATCAATGCCAGGACTCCGTCTCGAAGAATGAGAACAAGCTGTTGGACGATTGTGTGTTGACCAACTAGTTTGACAGACATTTAACTGTCATGTACACAGTATCCAACGTATACGGCAACGCTGTAACGCTACAAACAGTATCAATGATCGAGCGTGTAGTATTCGTCGGGATAGACACATACTACGACTTCGAAAGCATATGAACAATAAATTCACTTGAGTCACACATACATCACGACAGACAATTGTCAACAACCAGAAACCAGTCAGTAGTGACACTGTCACTCTTTGATTGTTGGCAAATAACAGTTGATGTCTTCTTCTGACTACAGGAACGTTGATATTGCATTTCCAACGCTGATTGCGGAAAAATGGTCTGTTGAAGGCGTGATGAATGCTATTCAGATGGATGTATCCAGGAAAGAGATGCATGGACGCTTCAAACATCGCCCCGCTTGTTCCGACCAAGATTTTAAAGTACATATTGTACGCTATTGAAATTCCGATATTGTAGTTTATTACCAACTGTTCTGTTACTACATGGCTGTGGAGATAAATAAATCAATTCTAATTTCATTTGTAATTATTTCACTAACACTTATATGATCTGTCCCTGAACACATTTCTCCCGGAGGGATTACATTTACATTCGTGATAAAGGTAATAACACTTATTTTTTCAAATATTTTTGAAATGACCCTCACAGGAGGGAAACCAGCTTTGGTTTATCATTATTACATATACTATTTGTAACGTCTATTGATTTAATAGCAAGATATAGCATAGTTTAAATTAAATTTACTGCCGTGATGAGATGATGACTCACATATCAGAAATTTCTGCGTGTACTTTAATCCTGCAGATAATGAAGTAATTCACAATCTTTCCATATCCCAATTAAGAATGGAGATATATGGCAGGTTATATATTGAACATTCTGTTGTATAAAACTGATCGTACAATGAAGAGGTTTCCAACAGACATAATACATAGCGGATGATGCTCCTGTCATTTAATAGCAACACGAGAGTTACCAATGGAGCAGGAATTACTCACCCTTTCGGACAACCTGATTTCACCCTATGTTTTATTGGGGTTTGTGATGCTCGATTCTTAGATTACTTTGTATGTTGTAGATCATTATTTAGTTTTATCTGTATGCTTTGTAGATCGATGTTTCTCCTTTTTTCCTTTTTCTTTTGGCCATTGTGTTGTTTGACCTTCTTTGATTTACGGATTCTGATTATCCCTTTGATATCTTTAAACTCGTGTCCTCTTGTCGTTTTCTTTTCTTTTGACCATTGTATTGTCTGTCCTTCGAATTGCAGTGTTTGATTACCCTCTATTCCTATTTTCAATCATTCTTACCTCTGTTAAGCTTGGAGGTTCCATTTCATCAGAAGATACGCTGTCACTTGTGAAACCTTTATTGATTTCCCCTTCTTTATTAACGTCGCGGTGTACTTGCTGTCCATCTCCGATTTCCTAGAAACATAATACGATTTTTATATATATACGTCTGAAAATTAAACCAAACAGTGTTAGAATTAGATTTTAGAGCTGTCAAATTTTTTTTCTTCCCTCGACGGGATTTGAACCCACACCATTGAAACACTGTAGCACCATTCGCTTAGCCTTACGTCCAGCGCCCTAGACCACTCGACCACATCCACTCCCTAAAAAAGGAGCTTCAATAATCGTAGTGTTACCTTTTCTCGTAAGACAAATCTAGGGATATACGTAAGACATGTGTGTATAAGCGTGTGTAGATGGTACATATATACTTAATATTATAATTTGACAGCAATCTAACTCAGCAATTTTTAATATATTGTATAGGATAATGAAGAATTCTTTATACAGTCACAGGAAATAAAATATATTATACAAACATCTAAGCAAGTGACAACCATACAATATATACTTGGCAATGCTAAGAACATTATAACCTTGTTATTACATAATCATTATTCTGCACATTAGAAAACATTTTGAATAAATCGTCTTAATACAAGGGCCCGGTTGGCTCAATGAGTTAGGTAGTTGGATTACCTAACAACTCATACAAGCCTATCACCAATACGGCGTGGGTTCGCAACTGGCTTTGTAGATTACAAAAAGGGTGCATTCGACTCACAGCCGCAATTGATACAGTTTACCAGTTGCTTGTCCATGGTTGGTGATTCACTCCGGGTACTCCGGCTTCTTCCATCACTACAAATGGTCGCCATGATAAATCTGAGGTATTGCTGAAAGTGGCGTTAAACACAATAAATCAAATCATATCATTGTCTTACTAGATGTGTGCACATTTGCCTAATACGCAGATATATCTTAGACTAAATGACGAAAATTTAAACATTTCGAAACTGATTAAACCGTAGCTATTAAATTTAGTATGCACGCCGATTTTCTTGAATAACCTTCGACAGCCAAAATATTTGAAAACCAATTAATTTAAGACCAAACAACCTCAATAGGATGGCTAAGATTTGTCACATATACCTAAGGGAATATAACATTATGCCTAATAATAATTACATTATATATGAACTGTAAATTTCGATAAAAAATACATCTAATAGAACATGTCAATGCTGCGACACTAGCAGAGGTATTTACTCAGTGATATAACTCTTAGCGCGTTTCTGGAATAAACTGCATTATGTAGGATCAAGGCAAATATCTTTGAAAGCCAATGAATTTAAAAATATTTGGCCGCATGGAAACCAAAGAACCTAAACATAAACTAAAAATAATAATAATAACAATTAATTTATGAACTCAACAAACTCTTTACGTGGCCCTAATTGCATGCACGCATTGGCGATGATACCCACCATAGAATAGCTCAACTCCTGCATTAAATGTATTCATACTATTCTGTAAGAAGAGATTGGAGATACCAAAGGGATAATCAGAATCCGTATATCGAAGACAATCAGACAACACAATTGATTGCTTACATTACTACAATAGAGATTATTAACAGTAAACATGTTCTTACGGTTTCAACTGTTCCCCTTGGTGAATCTATTTTATCATACGGTCCACTGTCGCCAAGAGGTGGTTTGTTGTTAGGATCAATGCCTGGGCTTGGTTTATATGTCGATACTGTAGGTGCAATGGCCTGAAAAGAAAAAAGCATATTCAGCTGCTAAATCCTTCTTTCATGTACGTATCTTACAAGACATTACGGGAAATGTGTCATATTGAAATGTCTATATTAATGTAGTCTCGGCTCACAATAGACGTCTCAGCTGATTGTAGATATGTCATCAGTAGAAACGTGTGGCATTTGAGCAGCTGATTGATTGTAGAAGTGTCATCAGTAGAAATTTGTGGCATCTGAGCAGCTTATTATAGATATGTCACCTGTAGAAATATGTGGCATCTGAGCAGCTTATTGATTATAGATATTTCACCAGTAGAAATGTATGGTATCTGAGCAGCTGATTATAGATATGTCACCTGTAGAAATTTGTGGCATCTGAGCAGCTGATTGATTGTAGATATGTCACCTGTTGAAATTTGTGGCATCTGAGCAGCTGATCATAGTCAGGTCTCCATTGTGATTTTATGGTATTCAACTGATAATTATGTAATTAGAACAACTAAGCTGACTGTAGAATAGTTTTCAGCATAAATGTATGAATCTCTGCTTCGTTGACTACATCTGAGAACTAGGATCAGATAAGTAAATAGGCTTGTCATAAAATATTTGTACTTTGAACAAATAAACAAATACCTTCGTACCTTGATCTACACCTCGAAATTGACAGTGAGGGCCGGTATAAAGAGAAACTGTACAACAAAGAGATGGTCTAAATGTTTCCATTGTGAAATTTCCATTAACATGTAGTAACATTCCAGCATTACCTGCATGTGGAGTACATATCGCAAGTTGATCTGATATTCCAAAGCTTGTGGTTCCTATCATGATTTTCTGATAGAGTGTTGCTGCTAACAATAAAGCTCCTGAACCAAGGATTCCTAGTGGTTAACTTGAATGCAAAACTGGGAAAGTTTTATGATCACCACCATGGCTTTGTTAACTGTAACGGAAGATCTGTATAGCAGATGACTACGTTTATCGTAATTACAATTCTGTCACTACCCATCCATGACTTATCTCCTGGATTGTAACAAGAGTAACACTATGGGTGCCACATTAGAAGCTAATAAATTTCCGGACACCTAGGTTAACTCTCTGTTTTTAGTGGGGTTCGTATTGCTTAATCTTTAGTTTCATGTGTAGCGTTTTACAGATCATTGTTTGTACTTTTTATTTTGTCTTTTGACCATTGTATTATCTGTCCTTCAATTTACGGCTTCTGATCATCCCTTTGGTATTTTCAAACTTTGTTGTCTTTGAAAACTTCCAATATAGTGTTATAATGTTATATAATGAAACGCTTTTAAAAGTACTAAGAAAATAATACTCACAGTAATCGACATATAATCTTCGCTACTGCTGGACGATTTACTTTCCTGGCTACTACCTATATATACCGGTTTAGCAGGAGTGGAGAAGTCACAATATTTAATAGATTCAGTCGATGAATCACTAGATTGGCTGTTTCCAATTCCGTCATTGTCACGTTGTTCTCTCCTGTAAAATACGTATTTGTGAATGTACTATGAACAAACACAGGTCATTTCATTTAGTAAAACAGCAACTCGTCAGATGTCATGTTGTCGGTAGAATTTACCTCTCCAAATAAATTATATATCACATTTCGTCTGGCAATAATAGTGTTATTAATATGCTTGTGCCATCATCCCTGATCACCGTGCATATGTTGTAAGGGGGAAGAAGGGGTACCATATTTACAAAAAGGTATGCGATATATAGGATATGGAGTGTCTATTTTTGATCTTCATAGAAAACAAAAATATTTTGCTTACTATGTTATATATATACGTGATAACAAATATGGCGCACATACCACAGACTTATTGACCCTATGTGTTTTGATCGCTAACTGATTAAACTACATGTATATCACTAAGCTCAGACTCGAAGCCATCGTTCCTGGCATTCGTGATTTATGATCTTCGTTATAGTCAGCGGGTAAAATTGACGTCATATTTTGAATTTTGCTTATTCGGTAGGTACAACTACATGTACCTATAGAATCAGTACCTATCACCACTAAACTTGGGAGTGCGAATCCGACTGTTTACGAGGTGCAACATTATGTGCATCTAAATAAAAGTCCGTTTTACGCTGTCCATTTAGCTATCACTATGGATTAGAAAAGTTTTATGTAACTGCCTTCAGATTTTTATCCACATTTTACCATCGGCAAATTACAAGTGGTCGATATCCTGAGGTTTTAACAATTAACGGTAACACAGTCTTTTGAGGGTAAAGTACAGACAAATACACAATCCAATCTAGGGACTATTTGAACAAGATCAGCGGTCAACCTAATTTTCTACCTGTAAAAACAGGGGAAGTTTTCTCCGCTATGAAACACGGTGTGGGAATATATCCTGTTGAGCTTTAATATAGTTTTAGTTATAGCTTACACAGCATATAAGTCAGTGCCGTCTTAACGCATTGGCACAATGGGCAGTTGCCCGAGGGCCTCACGAGCGTAGGGACCCCATGCTAATCTATGTATGTTGTGACTTGCTGTCAATGAATAGATAAAGTTGCCTATCTTACTTAATCTCTCACTCCCCTTATGTCAAATTTCGGATAACTTGAAATGTTGCAACGGCCCCGTGAACTTCGAGATAACGAGATTAAACTGTATATTAAACTGTAAATATTCATTGTTGGAAAATGCATATTTAGCATGACCGTGTTTTACTAAAGATAATGAACAGGTGGACATTAACATTCACCTCTAATATCACGGTCACCTCTGCAACCTCACGTGCATGTATGTGTACGGATCTCACAAGCTGTATAATGTAGAAGCGTATATGTTAGCGTCACTTGAACTCACTTGACAGTTAATAGCAATGATATTGGTTAAATACCATTGATTATTAGTAATTGAATCTGAGTTTCATTTATAACAATTGTAGGGTAACCATGTATTAGTTATTCAAGATTACGAATTGATGATGTAGTACTAATAACAATGTATTGATAGTTTGTGATATGTGAATGGACAAGCTGTTTATACAAGATGTAAAAATTGTAGAATGCAGATCTAGAGAGATATGAGGCTAGGCCTTGCCTCACAGTGTTGTGAATCAGCACACACAAATTAAGAAGATCATCTCTATATTTTACGGCATTCAATGTTCCCTGAACAATTTTGAGCTGAGTGCGACCATCATGACAAATTCCATCCCAGACAATAATACTTCCGCCTCCAAATTGGTCGAACTCGTACACACACCGGTCCGTAAAACGTTCCCCACGCCTGCGGTACACACGATAACCTCCATCGCTAAGACGAAATGAAAATCGGGATTCATCACTAAAAAGGATGTGTTGGCAGTTGTGAAGCCTCCAACGATCGCATGCACGAGCCCAGGCTAGTCTCGCGGTTTCATGGCGTTCCTTAAGGAATGGTCCTAACACCGGACGCCTAGCTCGGAGTCCAGAATTACGTATTCTTTTGCGAACAGTCTGACCCGAAATTCTGACGTTTGCTAGACCATGTGTTCTACGGGCAGTGTACTCAGCCGTTATCATACGGCTCGAGAGGTGAAAAAGGCGTAAATGTCTGTCTTGACGTTGTTACGTAACACGCAGCCTGCCGTTACGGGGTCTGTTATTCGTCCTACCTGTTTGTCGAAGACGAATCATTAGCCGTGAAATGGTTATTCTAGACACATTAAAGCAAAGTGGTCTGCACGGCCTGGTTAGTCATTCCAGCCTGAACCATACCCGCCGCTCGCTCCGGTCATTTTGACGGAGCCGTGGCATCGACGTTCTTGTGAATTGGTTGCTATGCTTCATGCTAAATAAATCGTGGGTATAAAGCAAATAATTCCATTAAACAATTATAATTACTTGGAGAGTAATCTATGACAACAGTAATTTATTTAATTGTTTGTTTGTTTTATGGTGCTTAACGCCACTTTCAACAATATTTCAGTTATATTGTGGCGGTCAGTTTTATTGGTGTAGGTAACGGGTGGACGTGGAGATAACCACCGACCTGTCGCAAGTAACTGACAAACATAATGTTATACTCCTCGCCCTGATCGAGATACAACCAACAACAACAATGGTCATAGACACTGATTGCATAGATAGTTGCAAATCCAATAACCATACGATCACGACCAAGACGGTCCCTAGTTATTCATTTAACGATGTAGAGAACGAAATAACTCATTAAAACATTCTAAGGTATAACACAAACTATTTAAGATATCTCAATTTGGAAACGTCTTTAATACATCATTCAATACTTTTATAAATATTTATATTTTGTTTATTTGCATAATGATTTCAAAAATAACTCATGAATATTCTTTTTAGAGATATCTGATAAAATTTCATGTTTCATGTTTTGTTAATATCTTTGTGAACCTTTCTATGACTTTCGATTGTGAGAGTATCTGATGGCGGCTATTCAAGAAACGCGTCGTACGCACTAAAGCACTGTGTCGATGGTGGTGGACTATTAGTCCTCGAGGGTATCATCAGCCCAGTAGTCAGTGTTTCTATCATTAGGTCGATACCTCTTCTGTTGGTGGACTATTAGACCTCGAGGGTATCATCCGCCCAGTAGACAGTGTTTCTATCACTAGGTCGATACCTCTTCTGTTGGTGAACTATTAGTCCTCGAGGATATCATCCGCCCAGTAGTCAGTGTTTCTATCACTAGGTTGATACCTCTTCTGATGGTGGACTAATAGTCCTCGAGGGTATCATCCGCCCAGTAGTCAGTGTTTCTATCACTGTGTCGATACCACTGATGGTGGACTATTAGTCCTCGAGGGTATCATCCACCCAGTAGTCAGTGTTTCTATCACTAGGGCGATACCTCTGATTGTAGACTATTAGTCCTCGAAGGTATCATCCACCCAGTAGTCAGTGTTTCTATCACTAGGTCGATACCTCTTCTGGTGGTGGACTATGAGTCCTCGAAGGTATCATCCGCCCAGTAGACAGTGTTTCTATCAGTAGGTCGATACATGTTCTGTTGGTAGACTATTAGACCTCGTGGGTATCATCCGCCCAGTATTCAGTGTTTCTATCACTAGGTCGATACCTCTTCTGTTGGTGGACAAGTGGTCCTCGAGGGTATCATCCACCCAGTAATCAGTGTTTATATCACTAGGTCGATACCTCTTCTGTTGGTGGACTATTATTTCTCGAGGGCATCATCCGCTCAGTAGTCAAT
This sequence comes from Bathymodiolus septemdierum, assembly GCA_963383655.1. NCBI lineage: Eukaryota > Metazoa > Mollusca > Bivalvia > Mytilida > Modiolidae > Bathymodiolus > Bathymodiolus septemdierum. The sequence goes on along the minus strand of OY726519.1, from coordinate 123,097,145 downwards.
GTTTCTATCATTGTATCGATACCTCTTCTGCTGGTGGACTATTGGTCCTCTAGGGTATCGTCCACCCAGTAGTCAGTGTTTCTATCATTAGGTCGATACCTATTCTGTTGGTGGACTATTGGTCCTCGAGGGTATCATCCGTCCAATAGTCAGTGTTTCTATCACTAGGTCCATACCTCTTCTGTTGGTGGACTATTATTTCTCGAGGGCATCATCCGCCAAGTAGTCTGTGTTTCTATCACTGGGTCGATACCTCTTCTGTTGGTGGACTATTAGTCCTCGAGGGTATCATCCACCCAGTAGTCAGTTTTTCTATCACTAGGTCGATATCTCTTCTCTTGGTAGACTATTAGTCCTCGAGGGTATCATCCGCCCAGTAGTCAGTGTTTCTATCACTAGGTGGATACCTCTTCTGTTGGTGGACTATTAGTCCTCGAGGGTATCATCCGCCCAGTAGTCAGTGTTTCTATCACTAGGTGGATACCTCTTCTGTTGGTGGACTATTAGTCCTCGAGGGTATCATCCGCCCAGTAGTCAGTGTTTCTATCACTAGGTCGATATCTCTTCTGTTGGTAGACTATTAGTCCTCGAGGGTATCATCCACCCAGTTGCCAGTGTTTCTATCACTAGGTTGATACCTCTTCTGCTGGTAGACTATTAGTCCTCGATGGTATCATCCGACCAGTAGTCAGTGTTTCTATCACTAGGTCGATACCTCTTCTGCTGGTGGAATATTGGTCCTCGAAGGTATCATCCGCCAAGTAGTCAGTGTTTCTATCACTAGGTCGATTCCTTTTCTGTTGGTAGACTATTAGTCCTCGAGGGTATCATCCGCTCAGTATTCAGTGTTTCTATCACTATGTCTATACCTATTCTGCTGGTGGAATATTAGTCCTCGAGGGTATCATCCGCCCAGTAGTCAATGTTATTATCACTAGGTCGATACCTCTTCTGTTGGTAGATTATTAGTCCTCAAGGGTATCATCAGCCCAGTAGTCAGTGTTTCTATCACTAGGTCGATACCTCTTCTGTTGGTGGACAATTAGTCCTCGAGGGTATCATCCACTCAGTAGTCAGTGTTTCTATCACTAGGTCGATATCTCTTTTGTTGGTAGACTATTAGTCCTCGAGGGTATCATCCGACCAGTAGTCAGTGTTTCTATCACTTAGTCGATACCTCTTCTGCTGGTGCAATATTGGTCCTCGAGTGTATCATCCACCCAGTAGTCAGTGTTTCTATCACTAGGTCGATACCTCTTCTGCTGGTGGAATATTGGTCTTCAAGTGTATCATCCACCCAGTAGTCAGTGTTTCTATCACTAGGTCGATTCCGCTTCTGTCGGTAGACTATTAGTCCTCGAGGGTATCATCCACCCAGTAGTCAGTGTTTCTATCACTAGGTCGATTCCGCTTCTGTTGGTAGACTATTAGTCCTCGAGGGTATCGTCCGCTCAGTAGTCAGTGTTTCTATCACTAGGTCGATACCTCTTATGTTGGCGGACTATTTATTACTGAGATTTTCAGTTCCTAATTAATGTAAATGTTAAGAAAACGAAGGTTCTCCAGACTCTGACATAGGTGACCTTAGCCGATTTTTGGCCATCCCGTATAGGCCCTTTGGTTTTATTGCTCCCAAAACTTTAATTACTTGGCTGTCGAATCTTTCGATTTTGATCGTACTTGATGGGGGTTATTCCAGAAACGCGTCGCGTGCACTAAATTTGATATTTAAGTTTATATTTTTAAGTAAAATGCCTCTAAACCTTCATAAGATATATCTAATATGTCATAAATATGTATCGTATATAGTTGATTTTAAAAGCTCATTAAATTTGTGTTATATGTATGCTATATGTATCGACTTTAAATAAAACTTTGAATTGAATTGAATTGAATCTCATGTTTATACAAACAGAAATAAAAAGAGTTGCTTAAATCTACAAAAATCTACAAACAAGTCTAAATACAAATCTACAAACAAGTCTAAATACAACGAGTTCTCCTCAGCAAATATTATTATGATGATTGATATATTTCGTATGAATAAGAAACAGCTTGATAAGGTTAAACAGTTATGAGTACATTATTTAATATTGATAAAAAAAAAAGTATCAAGATTCAACTTCTGGAATGAAAAAAGGGCATATTGCACATTAACCTAGTAGATAAAGACAACACAGCATTTATTTGATTAAATTGTCTAAAATTATGTTTTGTAAATGTACAATGTAAATGGTTAGGATCATATAATAATTACCCTGATATGTCGTTATCAGCCATTAGTTTCTATTTGGTTTGGACTTCTGTCAATTACAATATTATCCGTGTCATCTCCTATATAAACAAACAAAATAATATGTAGCACAATAATATTTAAGATAGCTTTATAATATGGCTTTTAAACCTAATCGCTATTTGTTATAAGAACCAGGAAGTGTGCTACACAATGAAAATGTAACCAATGGATCCGGATGAGCAAATACATTATTTAAAGCATTGCTATGTAAAACTGTGTGTAACATTTGTATGCATGTTTTATTGGAATTCCCATTTGAATAAATTGCAAATATCATTATACACCCTCCCCCCTCCCCCCCCCCCCCCCCCCCCTAAATCGAGTCAAACAGAAGAAAACCAAAACTACACTTATACTTAGTGTCACTTTCAACGATATTCCAGCAATATCATGACCACCAGACCTACAGTCAATGGAAATAAGTATTACTCACCCTCAATGTTTTTTATGGTGAAGTCATTTCTAAACGGATTTTGATCATTTTTGCACCAGAAGACGCAGAAATATTTAAAGATTATTTGTTTACTTTAGCATGATTTTCCGTTAGATTGCCTTTTTTTTCTTATGATTTAGAGAAAAAAAAAATCTGACGTCAAATATGCTATATATTTTAACAAAAATAAAATCGGAAAAATCAACATTTGTGTTTAAATCACCAGAAAACAAAAACCATGCAGACAAAATTACTATCAGATAAACAAATAAAATTCAAAGAATTCTGCGTGTCTTGAAATAAAATTCATAAAAATCTGTACAGAGATAGCTTTAGAATATGTTTTTGAAAAAATGTGGTTTTATATGAAATATATAGTAAAAAATCGAAGGTGACGAATACTTATGTCCATGAACTGTATATAGGTTAGATTTCTCGGACAGTTATAACGAACTTCCCATTGAAGCTCCCGACCTT